>JAANYP010002417.1:0-34536 GCA_020465985.1 Centrapalus pauciflorus | reverse complement strand
TTCTACATAGTTTGCATGTCATTCTTCGTAGATTGCATGACATTCTACGTAGATTGCATGCCATTCTACGTAGATTGCATGCCATTCTACGTAGATTGTACATAGAATATGTTTGTCGATACTTTACATAGAATATGACTTATTCATTTTCCATGTTTTGTAATGAAGATTATTTGTAAGATATTAGATTTATAATGAATGTAATAGTTATTAAAATGTTTTAAATGATAATCTATGTAGATTACATGATAATCTACGTAGATTACTTGATAATCTACATAGAATATTATACAAGACTACTTGTAAAAAATCACACATAATCTATGTAGAATGTTATGTTTCTTATATATTTCATATATTTTTATGTTTTCTTATACATTTCTATATCTTTTTATGTAGATTAACATTACTATTCAATGTCTTTTTGATATATTTTATTTTAGTTGCATACCAATTGTTTGATAAAATGTCTAAATGAAATCTTCTTTTTTTTTGTTTCAATGTGTTTTTGACATATTTTATCATGTAATCTACATAGAATATATGATACTTGACATTTTACACGACATTCTACGTAGATTGCATGTAATTCTACGTAGATTATACATAGAATATGTTCGTTAACATATTCTATATAGAAAAAAAAATTCTATATAAACATTCTATATAGACACATAATATTTTTATATAAAATACGTTAATTTTTTAGCAATTAAATAATTTTCTATATAGAAAAAAAAAATAATTTTTTATAAAAAAACGTTTTTTACTATAAAA
Source organism: Centrapalus pauciflorus (assembly GCA_020465985.1). NCBI lineage: Eukaryota > Viridiplantae > Streptophyta > Magnoliopsida > Asterales > Asteraceae > Centrapalus > Centrapalus pauciflorus. The sequence continues at coordinate 33,759 of JAANYP010002417.1, read as the reverse complement.
ATCAATTCTCATGAAAAAAAATAAAATGAAAATGAAAAAAAGTAAGAGAGAGAAAGAGAAAAATCAGATTTTTTTCTTCCAAAAATACTATTTTCACACTTTTTCAAAATTCCACACTATCAGAGTTCAAAATAATTACAAAATTGTCATCCAATATATCACCATTGATTTTATTTATCCAAAGGCTATAAAAGGTTCTTAAGTTCTTACAATATTCATGGTTTTCTTAAAAGAACCATTCCATATATATATATATATATATATATATATATATATATATATATATATATATATATATATATATATATATATATATATATATATATATATATATATATATATGCCCGTCTTTTAGGGTGTGCGAGAAGGTCGACTGTACAGGGCCTCCGATTTTGTAGGGCGGTAGGGCCTCACAATCGTAAAAATGATTAGAGTATCAAACGAAGTACTTTGAATATTAGTTTCTCATTAATCATTATTTCGTTTTAAACATACTATATACCATTTTAGAAGTATTATTGAATACACGAACATATAAAGTTTGTCGTTCACGACATTAATTAATTTACATATTAAAACTCAGTTACAAATTGAGTAATCTATTATTCAAATTTTTCATAATTAAGGGCCTATATCATATGCATGTGTACAGGGCCTCCAAAATCCATGGGACGGCCCTATATATATATATAGGGTTAGGTTTTATAGGGCACCTGTGTGCATCGTGCAACTTAGGAACTCATATACACCGTTAGATCTATAAAATGAATGGCTAAGATTACAATGACAAAAGGGTAATAAAGATGAAATTTGTGAACGCATTATGATGCACGATTTACATATTAAATGTGCATAAGGGTATTTTCGGAAAAAATAATATATCAAGTCAACTCAAAATTAAATTTATATTGATTGAATATTTAATTCAATAATCAAGTATTAAATGCTAATAAATTTATAAAATGCACTTCTAAAATTAAAAAAATTCCAATTGAACAAAAATCCAACATGATGCTTCATCATCTTCATTGACTGTGCATCTTCGTATTTATCTTTCCCGGGTTATGCATCATCGTGTTCATATGGAGCACCAGGTTATGCATCATCGTGTTCATACTGTGCATCTTAGTATTCGTCTTCTTCACATCGTATACGTTCATAGGTTCATGAGTTCAACGTGATGCATCATTTTCATCTTCATCTCATCATCGTCTTCTCAAACTCGTCGGTCGATTGTGTGTGTGTGTGAGAGAGAGAGAGAGAGAGAGAGAGAGAGAGAGGAATAATATAAGGAGAATGGTTAATGAGATTGATTTAGTTTCCTATTTTAATCCTAATCTATTAATTAAAAGAATAATTAATTTTTTCAAATAAAGTATTTCATACCCTTATTGCATCATTTGTAAACAAGCAATGCATTTTTTGTTCCCATTTGGTTCCCGATGCATATGGTGCCCCATAGAACCTCAATCTATATATATATATATATATATATATATATATATATATATATATATATATATATATATATATATATATATATATATATATATATATATAATGTGGTTCGAGAGAGTACCACTCATTATGCAGTGCACCAGAATGTACCACCTCTAAAAATATTTTTTTGAAATTTTTTTCATAAACATGTTTTAATTAACCTTATAAAGATAATATGTAAATTTCACATACATTCACATATTTTAACTTCTAAAAAAAGTGTGAACGTACAGTTACATAATTTTGCATATATGTGAACTTACATTTATGTGATGCATAATTTCATGCATTTAGAATGTGCGAATGTGCGTGACTTTTATATATCATCTGTGTAACGTTAATTAAAACATGTTTATGAAAAAAATTTCAAATAATTTATTTTAAGAGTGGTATCTTCTGTTGCGTCGTATTATAAGTGGTACACAATTTTACCTATATATGTATATTCAAGATCAATAGGGTACCATGTTAGACTGGGGGTACCGAGAAACCATTTATAGCCAATCATTTTTCATTGAAATCATTAAATAAAATAAAATAAATTGAAATTAAGTTTTTCTAGCTAATAAGCCATGAGGGGTAATATTGGTATTTGAAAATTTAAATGCATTTGATTGATTGGGATGATAAAGATTCGTATCCCACAAATTACTCCATTCAGTTTTTATCAAATACATACTTCCAATATTACCATTAGGGGATGTGACGTTTTTATCACAATCTTTAATTGATTGAAGTACTACACATGTTCAACATACTGCACATGTTCAACGTACTGGGTACTTCACATGTTCAAAATACTTCTTATATTTTTTGGTAAAAACTACACATGTTCAACGTACTGCCCATGTTCAACATATTTGTTATGTATATTGGAAAGTACTACACATGTTCAAGGGAATGCACATATTCAACGTACTGGATACTACACATATTCAAAATACTTCTTACATTTTCTGGTAAAAACTACACATGTTCAACGTACTGCGCATGTTCAAATTACTTGTTATGTATCCTGGGAAGTACTACACATGTTTAACGTACTTAATATTATGCCATATTTGTTTTCATCATAAAAAGTTATTGTGTTTGTTCTGCATAAATCTAATAATATATAGAGTAAATTACAGAAATGGTCCCTGTGGTATGGTTGAAATTATGGATATAGTCCCTGGTCTTTAAAACTTTCATAAATAGTCCCTCAAAACACTATTTACTTGCAAAAATGGTCCCTCTTTCTCAAAATTCTTTCTAAATGACGGTTTTGCCCTTTTTCTTAATAACATATTTGGTCCCTCAACTATGTAATTTATTTTCACTTTTAGTCCTTTACATGAATTTTTACTTTATATTTAAATTTAAAAATGTTAATTTAAAAAACTTATTGTTATTATTATATTTTTATTTTTTAAAATATATTTGTTTTATTATTAGAATTATCGTAATTTGTATATTTAAATTTATTTCATTTACGTCTTTTTTACATATCAAATTTATTTATTAAAATCTTATCAACTTATAATTTATTTGTAAAATTATTTGTACATTTTTGTCTTTTATACATTTTCATATAAAAACCAACATTTTTTCACGTTTTTTGCGTTTTCGTCCCTCCATGTTATTTTTTTCCATAAAAAACCTCAAGTTATTCTTTTCTTATAGGTTTAGTAAAATTTTGGACATTAGACCCCAGTTATAATTTGTGAACCGGGTTTTAAAAACTTGAAAAACCGGGTTCTAATGTCCAAATTTCACTAAACCAATAAGAAAAGAATAACTTAAAGTTTTTTATGGAAAAAAATAACATGGAGGGACGAAAACACAAAAAACGCAAAAACATGTTGGTTTTTTTCATAATAAACCCTACTTTTTATGACAAAAGTATAAATATTGGGACATTTTAATTTAATTATTTTGTAATGTATGATGGCACTCGTGGTATCATTTTTTTTAAAATTATTTTGGGGTTTTATTCATTATGATTTTAATATTTTGATATAAGTAATACATTTTAATTTACACCTACTACTTTATTCATTTTATTCTGATTATTTTGTTACATTAATATGTTACGATTTAACTACAAAATATACAAAGCAAAATGAATCTGTCAAAGTATACAATCCAAAACGTATACGTTTCGTTAAATCAAAACATATAAATGTTTATTTTAAGTTTATACAATTTATATATTTTACTTTAAAGTTAGAATTAATTTCAAATGTATCAACGTTACAATTATTTAAGTTAAAAATGAATAAATTGCTAAGTTTATATATTTTTCTTTAAAATTAAGTCAAAACTTAGAAATGTAAAAAAAATATTTAATTGAAAATGAATTAAATGTGAATTTTACATATTTTTATTAAAAATTATAATTAAATCGAAATGTGGTAAGTGACGAAGTAATCAGAACAAAACGAATAAAGTATTAAGTTCAAAATAAAACGTATTAATGTTACAAAATATTAAAATAAAAATAAATAAAATACTAATTTGAATCCAAACATATTAACATAAAAATGTATAAATATTTTATCAAATGAAACGTAAGATAAATGATTTTTAATATATAAATTGAATATAAAAAAACATAAAATAAATAATTTAAAATTTATAATAGTGATAAATTTTAATAAATAAAAATCAATATATTTAATAACATAAATATATTTAAAAATAATAATGTATAAATAGTAATATTATTAATAATAATAAATTTAAACAAAAGGTGAAAATTTATAAAAAGGACTAAAATTGAAAATAAATTACATAGTTGAGGGACCAAATTGTTATTGAGATAAAGGCAAAATCGTCATTTAAAAAAAGTTAAGAGAATGAGAGACCATTTTTGCAAATAAATAGTGTTTTGAGGGACCATTTATGTAATTTTTAAAGACCAGGGACCATATCCGTAATTTCGACTAAACCACATGGACCATTTCTGTAATTTACTCTAATATATAAGACGGTAGTTGTACATATTCAGATGTAATATATATGGAATATGCACATGTTCAATAAACATGTGCAATTATAACTCTCCATTTAACGTGTTCATTTATTTTCATAAAAAAATTATTTAGAAGGAAGATGTATGCACGAAGAAGTGATGGAGGATTTCATAATGTACGTGCATTTGTTTTGGAAACTAATCCTTATAATTATGGAATTTATTAAATTGATAATTGTCATTAATTTATTAATATCACTTAGATGACTATATTACTCTTTCGGAGTTATACCCCATTGATCCCGACCCTATACACACACACACACACACACACACACACATATATATATATATATATATATATATATATATATATATATGTGTGTGTGTGTGTGTGTGTGTGTGTGTGTGTATATATATATATATATATATATATATATATATATATATATATATATATATATATATATATATATATATATATATATATATATGTAGAGGAAGGTTCAATTGAGAACTTTTATGCATCGAGGTACAAAAGAACCTATACCATCCATTAGATCAAAATATTGTGTGGATTAGATTAATGACAAAAGGGTAAATAGTTAGACAATGTTATGCATATTATGCATTGCAGGAACAAACAAGGAAGAACATTTTGAGGAATGTGCATACCTCATTAAATTTAATATTTTAACAAATAATCAAATAATAAATGATAAATTAATTCAATTGATATACTTCCAAATTTAACAAAAAATACACAAATTTATCTATGTATCGTGTTCATCGTTCATCTTCATTCACCATCTATGTTGTTCTTCATCTTCATCTTCATCTTCTTGATGCATCTTCGTTCATCATTTTCATTCATCATCGTTTTCATGTTAATCATATTCGTTTATAATCGATTTTGTTCATCATCTTCATTTTCATGTTCGTCTTCTTCATTCATATTCGTTCATGATCTTGATGTTCATCGTCTTCGTGTTTATTTTTTTCATATATGATGGTGATGGTGAATTGCGGCAATGGCCGGTGGTTGTGATCGGCCGAGAGAAAAAGAGAGGAAATGGAGGTCGAGTGTAACATCCTTAGATCTAAATTATTGTAATTTAGATTAATTAGTTGGATAATTTGTAATTTTAAGTTGGACTATGAAAATGATTATGTATCCGGGTATTTAAAAATTGGTTGCAACTTTAAGAAATTGGTGAATTTCAACTTTCAAGTATTTAAGTATGATGATTGATAAAATGTTATTGATGAAAATTATGATGAAAATCAGTATTTAATGGAACCAGATAAGTTGAGGGGCTAGTTGTGCCAAAAGCTGAAAGTTAAGTAATAAAAGACTCTTTGTCTTTTACTTTGGTTCATTTCATCATTTGAACTCACAAGAAATTCTCTATCTCTCTGTCTAAAATTTCTGCTGGAATTCGATATCGTGAAACAAAATTCATGAATCCAAGCTGAATATTAACAAGAAATCAAAGGAACTAAGGTGAGAAATTAGACTCTAAGTTCTGGGTTTTTATTTTGAGAGTTATAAAGATGAAAAATTCGGATTTTAATCTGAGAAATCGTGGTTGCATGTTTGTTAAACCAGTGGGAAATCATTTCTGGAACATCACTGAAGCTTTAGAAACAAGAATCGTTGTTTGAATTGTCCTAAAAGGTTAGAAATCTGAATTTTTATGAAGTTTTGTGTTCTTGAGGTTTTTCCTCGTATTTGGTCCAATCTGGACGAATTTGAGTGTTAATGTTATGGAAAATGATGTAGAAACAATCAATATATGATAATATAACATTACTATGGATTGCATGTTGTTGGATTTGAGTTTTGGAAATTTTTACTTAAAATCCGTAAGCTACGACCTTCATATCTGTTGGTCGACTCGGCGAGTCAGTGGGTCGACTCGGCGAGTCGCCAAGAACACTTGAATGAAATCTTCAAAAATGCATAAGTGTTGGATCCGAATTCGGTTGGGACCCGAATTCGGATGAGACCCGAACATTAGATGGAACCGAACTCAAATTAGACCCGAACTCGGAAGGACCCGAATTCGGATGGGTCAACGTAATTCGGATGGATCCGAAATCCAGCCGAGGATCCGTAATTCGGACCTCGACTCGGCGAGACGCCTACAGTTTAAGTGTAATTCGGTTGGGGTTTTTAAGACCCGAATTTATGGTTAAGTAAACACACTTTTGAGATACCTTTTGTAACATATTAAGGTAAATAAAGGAGGGTTAATTGGGAATAATAACACCTCAAATGATGAGATTTAAACGCGAGTTTCAGATGTTGGTTCCAAATGTTGTGACACTTATAATTGTATAAGTTGATACTCGAACACGTATGTGATATGTTTTCTTTATGGAAATGTAACAGGTCCCTTGTGGTGTTGTTTAACCCACAGTGGGGTACTTTGTGAGTCCGGTTGAAATCCCGAGGAGAAATAAGATAAACTGAAATTAACTAACGCACCCACTGTGAGTACCTTTGATTTTAAGATGTCTGCATCTGCTTTATGTTTGCTTTGCCTGCTGAGGCATGTTGTTTCACTTTCGTTTGGCACTCTACTAACTTGCGTATATGTTGATGCACATTCATACTTGTTGCATGTCCGTTCATTTGTTGTGCATCCTATCGATGGACCTGCGGGTCGCATCTGTACTCTGATGTTACTGTGCTATATGACCAAGAGTTTGACACCTCTGTGGTCAGGATAGACAGTAAATCATCCCCGATGTTATGTCTGCCTCAGATGGTTGGGTTTTCTTATACCGAGTGTCAACTCGAAGGAGCTGCGGCTCGGGTTTGCGTACTTTGAGTACGTGGGGAGTATACGGTATGCGTTACCGGTGTTACTCTGGTGGGCATCATAAGGATTTGTGGAATGTGTAAAATCATTTGGTATTCACTAAGCAATTCGCTTACCCCTCAGTGGTTGACTTTTTACAGGAAAAGGGAAATCTGCTGCGGGACCTTCTAGCTAGGTCGTTTGTTCAAGTGATTGAAGATATCTACTGTTTATCTTGGTAACAGATCTATGAGAATAATTGTTGTAATAAATTTGGGATGATGTAATACTTTTGAGTATGTAGACTTAGTCATGTAACCTTGTAGCACCGTAGGGTGTTTAAAACATTTGTATTACTTTTATTATGTACTTTAATGCTTCCGCACTTTAATTAAGCATTCAGATCATTATGTAATCATGTGTTGGTGATTAATCCTGGGTTTATGGTAAATGGTGGTTTTTGTGGCAAGGGTGTCACATCCAGATGGTATCAGAGTAGTAGTTTGAGATTCAAGTGTCCGTGAGGTCTTGGTCTCAAACATTAAATAAAGATATGTAGTGGTTTAAGTAATGATCTAAACTAAGATAGGTTACGATCTAGTAATCATAGGAGATTGACTATCATACGGGACAATTGGGTGGTGTCTTTAAATAAATGATATGTTACTAACCAAGTTATATATTTTATATTTCAGAACATGTCTGGAGGAGGAATGACACCCGGAGAAACAAGGGAAATGATGCTAGCCTTGATGGCTGAGCAAAATCAGATGATTCAAGATCAGTTTCGGGCTCGAGATGAGGCCGAAGCTAAGCGGAGGGAATACAAGAGGAAGAACAAGGAAAAAGAGGTAAACAATGACGAACAATATGACAACACTAGGTCATCTAACAAGCCTAGAGGTTGTCGGTTTAAGGACTTTTAGGTAAATGAAGCAGTCGAGTTTAATGGACTGGGTGATGCCGTTGCCGCACTGGAATAGACAACAGCCACAGAAAGGACTTTCCGAATCAGCGATTGTGCTGAGAAGGACATGGTCCGGTTCGCTACTGCTATGTTCACCAAAGACGCGGTTATGTGGTGGAATTCCATGGTTAACGCCTTAACCTTGGAAAAAGTATATGTTATGACATGGGTTGAGTTCACTGAAGTCTTTACTGAGCAATACTGCCCGGCTGATGAGCGCCGAAGACTAGAAGCTAAGTTCATGACACTAATCCAGGGGACTAAGTCTGTGTCCCAGTATGCGGTAGAGTTCACGAGGCTAAGTTTGTTCGCGCCTCATCAGGTTGATACAGAGGAAAGAAAAGTGACCAGATTTGAGGCTGGTCTTGATCTGGAAATCCGAAGGGTAATGAGCAACGTACGCTACCCCACATTTGCTAGTCTGTTGGAAGCCGCCAGAAATGTGGAACAGATTCTGAGTATGCTTGGGTATGTAATGGGGTCTGCTGCTGCTTCAGCTAACCCAACTCAACCTTCACCACCAAAACGTCAGCGCGAAGGAGACTACTCTGGTTCTTCACGATCATCACAGTATTCGCCACAACAGTCTTATCGCCGATCATCTGGGTCTTTTGGTCGTGCTCGTGCGTACTCCATCAACACCGAGCCGCAGTACTGCAATAAATGTCATCTGGAACACTTCGGCAAGTGTACTAATGGGCATGCATGTTTTTGCTGTGGAGAATTGGCCCACTACCAGAACGAATGCCCACGGAAATCGGATGCCTGCCATAAATGTGGAGTATGGGGGCATTATAGTAGAAACTGTAGAAAGAACGCTCCAGCAGCTGCTGCTCCGTCTTCAACTCGATCATCTGGGGTCAAGTGGTGGTTCAGTCAACCGCCGGAACCAGCCACAAAGGGCACCGGCTCGTGCATTTCAGATTACCATGGAGGAAGCTAGGGAAAACCCGGAGGTGGTTACTGGTATGTTTATTGTAAACTCTTTGCCTGCAAGAGTGTTATTTGACTCGGGTGCCAATAGATCTTTTGTATCTACCGTGTTTGCTCAACAACTGTCTATGCCTCTGTCTAAGTTGTCTACTATACTTGATATTGAAACTGCTAGTAACACTCTAGTCAAAGTAGATCATGTATACCGTAACTGCACCTTAGTGATTGAAGAAGTAGTCTTCAATTTGGACCTAATTCCGATAGCATTCAGTGAATTTGACATAATAGTCGGAATGGACTGGTTGATTGAGAATGAAGCCCATATAGTATGTAAGAAGCGTATGATCAAGATAACTACTCTGGAGGGGCGTGAGATCTGTATATACGGGGATAGGAGAAGTGGGGATCTATGTTTGTTGACCATTGCAAAAGCCCGAAAGCTTGTTGCAAAGGGGTGTGACGCCTACCTGGCATATGCAATTGATGCCGCCAAGGCTGAGAAAAAGATTGTGGCCGATGTGCCTGTTGTATCACAGTTCCCGGATGTGTTTCCGGAAGACTTGTCTGGCGTGCCGCCTGAGAGACAAGTGGAATCCCGTATAGATTTGATCCCTGGAGCTGCACCGGTAGCTCGTTCTCCGTATCGCCTTGCTCCTACCGAGATGCAAGAAATGATGAAACAACTCCAGGATTTATTGGATAAGGGCTTCATTCGACCGAGTTCATCGCCGTGGGGAGCTCCGGTATTGTTTATTAAGAAGAAAGATGGCACGATGAGGATGTGCATTGATTACCGGGAGCTGAATAAGCTGACTATTAAGAACAAGTATCCGCTGCCGAGGATAGATGACTTGTTTGATCAACTACATGGGGCAAGTGTTTTCTCCAAGATTGATCTGAGATCAGGGTACCATCAGTTGAAGGTACGAGAAGACGATGTGCCTAAAACAGCTTTCAGGACACGTTATGGGCATTATGAATTTTTGGTTATGCCTTTCGGGTTAACTAATGTCCCGGCTGTTTTCATGGATCTGATGAACAGGGTATGTAGACCGATGTTAGATAAACGGTGATAGTGTTTATTGATGACATCCTAGTATATTCCAAGATTGAAGCGGAGCATGCTGTTCATCTAACAGAGTTATTGGAGCTGTTGAGAAAAGAGAAGTTGTATGCCAAATTCTCAAAGTGTGAGTTTTGGCTGCAACAAATTCAGTTTCTTGGATATGTTATTTCGGGAGCTGGGATTTCTGTAGATCCAGCTAAAGTTGAAGCCATAAGAAATTGGGAGCCGCCTCGTTCAGCTACGGAAGTCAGAAGTTTCCTTGGGTTGGCGGGCTACTATCGGAGATTTATAAAGGACTTCTCGAAGATTGCAGTTCCTTTGATTGCATTAACAAAGAAGAATGCATCGTTTGTTTGGGAAACTGTGCAACAAGAGGCTTTTGAGATCTTGAAGAAGACGTTAAGTGAAGTACCGATACTTGCTCTACCGGAGGGCAATGAGGATTTTGTGGTTTACACGGATGCTTCAAGGTTGGGACTGGGCGCTGTACTGATGCATCGTGGAAAAGTAATTGCTTATGCCTCTAGACAGCTTAAGCAGCACGAAAAGGATTATTCGACTCATGATCTTGAGTTGACAGCTGTCACTTTTGCACTGAAACTTTGGAGACATTATCTGTATGGAACTAAGTGTCAACTCTATACAGATCATAAGAGTTTGAAATATATCTTCAGTCAGATGGAGCTTAATATGAGGCAGAGAGGTTCGATGGAACTTATAAAGGATTATGATTGTGAAATCCTTTATCATACCGGAAAGGCTAATGTAGTAGCCGATGCACTAAGCCGTAAAGCCTACTCTAAGGACTGCTGCTACATGATGACGTCTACTATGCTAACTTCTACGATTATTAATGATGTTAAAGCCGCTCAAGAGGAAGCTTTGAAGGAAGAAAATGTTGGTGCTGAGGATATTAGAGTACATATTAAGAATATGGAAACGAGCGAATCTGGGTTGAAAGGTGTGTACGGAAGAATCTGGGTGCCAAAGTTTGGGGGTATGAGAAAGGTGATCATCGAAGAAGCACATCAGTCTAAGTTTTCTGTACATCCCGGGAGCACAAAGATGTACAACGAGCTGAAACCAGACTTTTGGTGGCCGGGATTGAAGAAAGATATTGGTCAGTATGTGGAGAGATGCAGGACTTGCCGGCTTGTGAAAGCCGAACACCAGCAACCATATGGCAGTCTGCAACCGTTTTCCATTCCGGAATGGAAGTGGGAACACATCACCATGGATTTTGTCACAAAGTTACCGAAAACTAGGCGTCGTACATGATGCAATTTGGGTGATCGTTGATAGGTTGACCAAGTCGGCACACTTTATACCGATTCGGGAAGGCTATTCATTGGAGAAGTTGGCTCAGATTTATATGGACGAGATTGTTTCTAGACACGGAGTACCGAAGTCCATTGTATCAAATTGGGATAGCCGATTTACTTCAAACTTTTGGTCGGCTTTGCAAGAAGGTTTAGGAACGAGGATCGCGATAAGTACAACTTATCGTCTACAAACCGATGGTCAGAGTGAACGGACCATCCTTACTTTGGAAGATATGATGAGATCATGTGTATTGGATCTCGGTGGCAATTGGGACGACCATCTGCCATTGATAGAGTTTTCATATAATAACAGTTATCACGCGACAATAAAGAAAGCGCCGTTTGAGGCATTGTATGGGAGAAGGTATAGGACTCCTACGTGTTGGAGAGAAACCGGAGAAACGCCGATTGCTGGGCCGGCATTGTTACAGGAAACAAATGAGAAGATACAGTTGGTGCGACAGAACATGAAAGCGACCCAGGATCGTTAGAAAAGTTATCATGATAAGAGGCATAAACCGATCAGTTTTGATATGAATGATTGGGTTTATTTAAAAGTATCACCTATGAGAGGTGTTACTCGTTTTGTTAAAAGAGGAAAGTTAGCTCCAAGATTTGTCGGACCATTCAGAATAATAGAGAAAGTAGGAAACCAGTCGTACCGTTTGGAGTTGCCTGAAGAGATGTCGGGCATACATCCGGTATTCCATGTGGGAAATCTCAGAAAATCATTCACTACTGGAAACGAAGATTGGGCCGATCATACTGAGCTGCAGATTGATGAAAGGCTTCGATACGTGAAGGAGCCGGAGTGTGTGTTGGATACTAAAGTGAAGAAATTAAGAAGCAAGGAGATAGAAATGGTGCTTGTACGATGGAAGCATCATAATGGAGCAAATCTACGTGGGAGACTAAGTCTGAGATGATGAAGAAATATCCACACCTGTTTGGATCCAAGTAACTTCGAGGACGAAGTTTGAGCGTGGTGGAGCCCATGCTGTAACATCCTTAGATCTAAATTATTGTAATTTAGATTAATTAGTTGGATAATTTGTAATTTTAAGTTGAATTATGAAAATGATTATGTATCCGGGTATTTAAAAATTGGTTGCAACTTTAAGAAATTGGTGAATTTCAACTTTCAAGTATTTAAGTATGATGATTAATAAAATGGTATTGATGAAAATTATGATGAAAATCAGTATTTAATGATAGGTTGAGGGGCTAGTTGTGCCAAAAGCTAAAAGTTAAGTAATAAAAGACTCTTTGTCTTTTACTTTGGTTCATTTCATCATTTGAACTCACAAGAAATTCTCTATCTCTCTCTCTAAAATTTCTGCTGGAATTCGATATTGTGGAACAAAATTCATGAATCCAAGCTGAATATTAACAAGAAATCAAAGGAACTAAGTAGAGAAATTATATTCTAAGTTCTGGGTTTTTATTTTGAGAGTTATAAAGATGAAAATTCGGATTTTAATATGAGAAATCGTGGTTGCATGTTTGTTAAATCAGTGGGAAATCATTTCTGGAACATCACTAAAGCTTTAGAAACAAGAATCGTTGTTTGAATCGTCCTAAAAGGTTAGAAATCTGAATTTTAATGAAGTTTTGTGTTCTTGAGGTTTTTCCTCGTTTTTGGTCCAATTTGGACGAATTTGAGTGTTAATGTCATGGAAAATGATGTAGAAACAATCAATATATGATAATATAACATTACTATGGATTGCATGTTGTTAGATTTGAGTTTTGGAAATTTTTACTTAAAATCCGTAAGCTGCGACCTTCATATCTGTTGGTCGACTCGGCGAGTCAGTGGGTCGACTCGGCGAGTCGCCAAGAACACTTGAATGAAATCTTCAAAAATGCATAAGTGTTGGATCCGAATTCGGTTGGGACCCGAACATTAGATGGAACCGAACTCAAATTAGACCCGAACTCGGATGGACCCGAATTCGGATGGGTCAACGTAATTCGGATGGATCCGAATTCCGGCCGAGGATCCGTAATTCGGACCTCGACTCGGCGAGTCACATGGACCGACTCGGCGAGTCGCCTACAGTTTAAGTGTAATTCGGTTGGGGTTTTTAAGACCCGAATTTATGGTTAAGTAAACACACTTTTGAGATACCTTTTGTAACATATTAAGGTAAATAAAGGAGGGTTAATTGGGAATAATAACACCTCAAATGATGAGATTTAAACGCGAGTTTCAGATGTTGGTTCCAAATGTTGTGACACTTATAATTGTATAAGTTGATACTCGAACACGTATGTGATATGTTTTCTTTATGGAAATGTAACAGGTCCCTTGTGGTGTTGTTTAACCCACAGTGGGGTACTTTGTGAGTCCGGTTGAAATCCCGAGGAGAAATAAGATAAACTGAAATTAACTAACGCACCCACTGTGAGTACCTTTGATTTTAAGATGTCTGCATCTGCTTTATGTTTGCTTTGCCTGCTGAGGCATGTTGTTTCACTTTCGTTTGGCACTCTACTAACTTGCGTATATGTTGATGCACATTCATACTTGTTGCATGTCCGTTCATTTGTTGTGCATCCTATCGATGGACCTGCGGGTCGCATCTGTACTCTGATGTTACTGTGCTATATGACCAAGAGTTTGACACCTCTGTGGTCAGGATAGACAGTAAGTCATCCCCGATGTTATGTCTGCCTCAGATGGTTGGTTTTTCTTATGCCGAGTGTCAACTCGAAGGAGCTGCGGCTCGGGTTTGCGTACTTTGAGTACGTGGGGAGTATACGGTATGTGTTACCAAAGTTACTCTGGTGGGCATCATAAGAATTTGTGGAATGTGTAAAATCATTTGGTATTCACTAAGCAATTCGCTTACCCCTCAGTTATTGACTTTTTACAGGAAAAGGGAGATCTGCTACGGGACCTTCTAGCTAGGTCGTTTGTTCAAGTGATTGAAGATATCTACTGTTTATCTTGGTAACAGATCTATGGGAATAATTGTTGTAATAAATTTGGGATGATGTAATACTTTTGAGTATGTAGACTTAGTCATGTAACCTTGTAGCACCGTAGTGTGTTTAAAACATTTGTATTACTTTTATTATGTACTTTAATGCTTCCGCACTTTAATTAAGCATTCAGATCATTATGTAATCATGTGTTGGTGGTTAATCCTGGGTTTATGGTAAATGGCGGTTTTTGTGGCAAGGGTGTCACATCGAGAAAAAGGGGGTGGACAACCATGGTGGTGGCGGTACACAACCATGGTGGTGGCGGAGAGAACGATGCACAACCGTGGAGGCTTTCTAGCGGCCGAGAGGGAGAGGGGGAGAGGCGAGTGAGATAGAGAGAGAGTGAACCGTGGTGGTGGCCGTGGCGGCGCACAACCACCACTGTGGTTTTAGGGCCCGAAAGGGAGAGGAGGAAAAGAGATAGAGAGAGTGTGTGTGAAAGAGTGAGAGAGTGTGTGTGTGTGGTTAAGAGAAAGAGGGAGGAAAAGAAGGAAAGTGGGAGTTTTAAGGAAAATTAATTAATTAGTGATTTAATTTCCATATATTTTTTTATATTTATATATTTAATTTTAAATTTATTTTTTATTCCTTAAATGTCCTTTATGTACCATTGGTAGATTATTCGATGCATAAAAGTTCTCAAAGGTTACTCGGTGCATAAAAGTTTTCAATTAAACCACAATCTATATATACTCACCACCTATAACACAACGCACCCAAAGGTACCACGATTAAAATTATTTTTTTTTGAAATTTTTTTTCATAAACATGTTTTAATTAACATTACACAGATGATATACAAATTTCACGCAAATTCGAACACTCTAAATGCATGAAATCATGCATAACATATATGCACATTCACATATGTTCAAAATTATGCAAGTGTGCGTTCACATCACTTTTTAGGAGCTAGGAGATGTGAATGCATGTGAAATTTACATATTATTTTCATAATATTAATTAAATCATGTTTATGAAAAAAATTTATACAAAGTTTTTTTTAAAGGTGATACCTTCTGGTGCACTGCATAATAGGCGGTACTCTCTGGAACCATATTCTATGTGTGTGTGTGTCTATATATATATATATATATATATATATATATATATATATATATATATATATATATATATATATATATATATATATATATATATATATATATATATATATATATATAGATTCTGGATCACGTGAGAAGAGATGTTATAGTGAGAAATGGTGAGAAGGAGGTTTTTGCATTGATATTGAATCAACAAACTATTGATTCATGATTATTGATTCATTTTAGACATTGTTGAATCAAATGTATTTGATTATATCGAACCCGGATCACAAAAAAACATGGATAAAATTTTTGGTGCATCATGACCGCAGAAAAATGCATTATTACTGAATCATCATTTTTAGCCCGTAAATGATGATTCAAATCTATATATTTGGTTCAAAAGTATTGACAATGAATTAATAATCATGAATCACTAGTTTGTTGATTCAATATCAATGCAAAACCCTCCTTCTCACCATTTCTCACGATAAAATCTCTTCTCACGTGATCCATATTTCATATATATATATATATATATATATATATATATATATATATATATATATATATATATATATATATATATATATATATATATATATATATATATATATATATATATATATATATATATATATAGGGAAGGGTTCTTCTAAGAACCAAAATATTTGTGAGGATTTAAAAACCATTTGGAACCATTAGATCAAGAAGATCTACGGCTCAAATTGTCAAATGACATTTGTAGTTTTTTAGAACTTTGATAGTGTGGAATCTTGAAAATGTGTGCAAATGGTATTTTTGAAAAAAAAAATCTGTTTTTTCTCTTTCCCTCTCTTACTTTTTTCATTTTCATTTTCTCTTTCTTTAATGAGAATTGATTTTTATAGTAAAAAAACGTTAAAAAATATTTTTTTCTATATAGAAAATTATTTAATTGCTAAAAATTAACGTATTCTATATAGAAATGTTATGTGTCTATATAGAATGTTATATAATTCTATATTTTTTTATGTAGATTAACATTACTATTCATTGTCTATGTAGAATGCTATGTTTCTTATATATTTCATTTATTTTTATGTTTGTTATACATTTGTATATCTTTTTATTTGGATTAACATTACTAATCATAATATATGAAGAATGTTACATAGAATGATATGTAAGAACACAATTTTAACAAATTACTATTTATAATCTATGTAGATTAGCATTACTATTCATAATCTATGTAGAATGTTACATAGAATGATATGTAAGAACGCAATTTTAACAAATTAATATTCATAATCTATGTAGAATGTTACAGAGAATGATATGTAAGAACACAGTTTTAACAAATTATTATTCATAATCTATGTAGATTAACGTTACTATTCATAAACTATGTAGAGTATCGCGTATTCTATGTAAAATACATTAAAAACACAATTTTAACAAATTAACCGGCGAACATATTCTATGTAGATTATCATATAATTTATGTAAAATATCATGTATTCTATATAGATACAACGATAACAATTTACTAGTACGACAATAACAACATTTTACATAGATACAAACTAGGTACAATCTATTCTGTATAAAATATCATGTATTCTATATAGATACAACAATAACAAATTACTAGTACAACAATAACAAAATTGTATATAGATACAAAACTAGCTATAATCAATTCTGTATAGAATATCATGTATTCTATATAAAGTATCATATATCTATAAAAATACAAAACAAATCTAGATATAATACATAAATACGTTGAACCATCAAATACACAACCATTAGGAATCAGAACCTTCAACGAACCGATGAACGTAATCTATGTAGAATGTCAAGTATTCTATGTAGAGTATCGCATAGAATGTCAAGTATCATATATTCTACGTAGAGTATCGCAGACGAACTGAAACAAAAAAAAACATTTTTTAACAAAAAAATTATACACAAAACACATTTTTTTAACAAAAAAAATACCAAAAACACATTTTTTTTAACAAAAAAAAACATTCAAATCTTGTGAATCATGTACAAAAATCTTTTTTTTAAACAAAAAACATGTTTGAAAATGATTTTAAACTTCAAAATCCATTGGAAAAGGAATCTGTCATATTCTATGTAGAGTATCGACGAACATATTTTATGTAGATTATCATGTAATCTACGTAGATATTATCATGTAATCGATGTAGAATGTCGTGTAGAATGTCAAGTATCATATATTCTACGCAGATTACATGATAATCTACATAGATTATATGATAATCTACATAGTGTGTCGTAGACGAACTGAAACAAAAAAAGAAGATTTATTTAGATATTTTATCAAACACTTGGTATGCAACTGATATAAAATATACCAAAAACACATTTTTAAACAAAAAAAAAACCATTAATCTTGTGAATCGTAAACAAAAATTTTTTTTAACAAAAAACATCTAATAACTATTACATTCATTATAAATCTAAAATCTTACAAATAATCTTCATTTTCTTGACCGTCAGGCTTCTAGATCTTTGTTTCTTGACCATCCGACTTTCAAATCGTCAATTCTTGATCATCCGGCTTCCAAAATCGTGAGAGATATAAAGGGGAAGAAAGACATGATCGTGGCTTCGTGATCGTGTTCGGTGACGGAAGTCGGGCGGTAATGACAGTGGCGGCGACTCATATTCTAGAGAGAAAATGGGAGATGATAAAAACCTAGATGATAGAAAATGAAAGGAAAGAGATGCATACAATAAAAAAATGTGGAGAGAGAAAGATAATATTTTTTCTTCTAAAAATACCCTTTTGATACAAGGGCTCTAAAAATTTCTTAAGTTCTCACCGTATTTGAGGTTCTTAAAATAACCTCTCCGGTTCTCTCTCTCTCTCTCTCTCTCTCTCTCTATATATATATATATATATATATATATATATATATATATATATATATATATATATATATATATATATATATATATATATATATATGGATTCAGGTTCAAATAAGTACCTCTCGAAATCAAGTGCACCCGAAGGTACCGACCTTAAAAAACTTTTTAAATTTTTTTTTTCACATAACCATGTTTAATTTAATGTTATACGCATGATATATGAATTTCACATAGAATCACACTTTCTGTGTCCTTAAAAATTATGTGAATGGTCAATGCATATTTATGTGAATGGTCATCCATGTGAATGGTCATTTCACACTATGTGAATGGTGTGAATGATCATTCACATGATCTTTTTTTATCATTCACAAGATTTATGATGTTACTCCTTTTGAAAAAAAGTCTTATAATGTTGTGTTGTACATGTCTATTCAAAAAAAATATGTGTGAATGATCATTCACATTAGGGTACGCTCGGTACGCTGGAATCTCATAGGTACGCTAATGAACCTGATTCTATATATATATATATATATATATATATATATATATATATATATATATATATATATATATATATATATATATATATATATATATATATATATATATATATATATATAGATTCAGGTTCAAATAAGTATCTCTCGAAATCAAGTGCACCCGAAGGTACCGACCTTAAAAAACTTTTTAAAATTTTTTTTTCCACATAACCATGTTTACTTTAATGTTATACACATGATATATGAATTTCACATAGATTTACACTTTCTGTGTACTTAAAAATTGTGTGAATGGTCATTTCACACCATATGAATGGTGTGAATGACAATTCACATGATTTTTTTTACCATTCACAAGATTTATGATCTTGCTCATTTTGAAAAAAAGTTTTATAATGTTGTTTTATATATGTCTGAAAAATATATATATGAATGATCATTCACATTAGGGTACGTTGGGTACACTGGAATCTCATAGGTACTCTGATAAACCTGATTTTATATATATATATATATATATATATATATATATATATATATATATATATTATTTATATATATATATATATAGAATATGGTTCGAGAGAGTACCACCTATTATGCAGCGCACCAGAAGGTATCACCTTAAAAAAAACTTTTTTTAAATTTTTTTTCATAAAGATGTTTTAATTAACATTATGAATATTATACGTAAATTTCACATGCATTCACATCTCTTAGCTCTTAAAAAAATGATGTGAACACACACATATATAATTTTGAATATGTGTAAACACGTATTTACGTTATGCGTGTTTTCATGTGTTTGAATTTGCGTGAAATTCACATATGATCTGTGTAATGTTAATTAAAATATGTTCATGAAATTTTTTTTCAAAAGAATTACTTTTTAGGGTGGTACCTTCTGGTGCTGCATAATGATATATATATATATATATATATATATATATATATATATATATATATATATATATATATATATATATATATATATATATATATAGATTGAAGTTCAATTGAGAACTTTTGTGCATCGGGGCACCTCGAGGCACTTTTGTGCATCAGATAATCTAATAAGGGTGCACAAAGGACATTTTGGGAAAATTAAATATATGACATTAATTAATTTTTAAAAATCATTAAATGATAATTATGAGTTAATTTAGGAATTAAAATCCCACATTAACAACATTCCCCATTATCCTCCCTATTTCTTTCTCTCTCTCTCTCTCTCTCTCTCTCTCTCTCTTTTTCTCTCTCTCTCTCTCTCTCTAATGCTTTTGATTAAGATATCTATTTTATGATGAAGAGATGCATTTTGGAAGATATGAATGTTTGTTGGAACGATAAACGATTAATGTTTGAATGAACGATGCATCACGTTAAAATAAGGTGCATTTTGGATTTTTGATTAAGAGATGCATTTTGGAACGTACGAATTTTTGTTGGAACGATGAACGATTCATGTTTGAATTAACGATGCATCACGTTAAATTAAGGTTTTTGGATGAACACGTTGATGCATCACGTTAAATTAAGGTTTTTGGATGAACGATGCATCACGTTAAATACGAAGTTGATGAACATGAAGATAATGGATGAAGATGATGAACATAAAGAATGAACAACAGTGATGCATCAGAATCTTTATTTTTTTATTTGAATTTGTATTATTTTTGGAAATGTAATAATTAAATGAGGATTGCATAATTCCTGTTTTACCCCTCTGCATATTTCATTATGTGCACTTGATGCATAAAACTTTCTATTTAATTACCCTTTTGCCATTTGATCTAAACCACACATTCTTTTCATCTAAGGGACATTGGAGGTTCTTTTGTGCCTCGATGCACAAAAGTTCTCAATGAAATCTCCCTATATATATAAACTAAGGATCTTTTGTGAACACTTTATTCGTTGTCCACGTTGTGAACAACCATAAAATAGCTTCTGAATCTTATGAATCTTGTTGAAAATAGTACTGGACTCTTCTATTAACCTATTAATACTATTGGATCCTTTGGATCTTATTGAATCCTATGAATTTGTCGAATCTTATGAATCTTGTTGCATCCTATGCATCTTGTGCATTTTGTTATAAAAACTACGTACTATGAACCTTTTGAATGTTCTGAATCTTAAATAGACACTTCTATGAACCTTTTGAATCATATAAATCATATTACAAACACTTGTTGATATATATGAATGATTATATGTATTTTTTTTATTTGTTCACAACGTGCACACAACGAATAACTTGTTCACAATGGATCCCATCCCTATATATATATATATATATATATATATATATATATATATATATATATATATATATATATATATATATATATATATATATATATAACCAACAGTCTTGAATCTTCTTGTATCATGAAAAACAGAGAAGGCCATGTAAACCAATTTTTGATTTTTAGTTCCATTTATATAAGATTTCACATCCCCTTCTTTTTTTTACACATGACAGAGCACACACACCAACAAACAAACAAAAGGAAGCAGAAAACAAGAAAGCAATTGATGAGGCTGATGGCGACTAAAACTACAACCCAACTGGTGGTCGGAGACGACGGTCTAGCTATCATCACCATCAACAATCCGCCACTCAATTTACTCTCTTCTCAAGGTAATACTTGCTAACAATCCAACATACATATACATATACATATATATAATTGCTTTTCTCGATTGAAAAATTAGTCACCAGTAACTTGTTTATGAAAGAGCATCTCTTTGAAATTAGGGGGTTATGACTTATCTGCTGCTGTTTTGATTTCTTGTACGAGAATTGATTGCTTTCTACTTCAATTGACATGAAATTATGCTTATTGTAGGAAATGAGTTTAACATTTATTGACAAATTATACTAGTAGAAACTAGAAAGATGTTTTAGGTTTACTAACTTACTATTTAGACAAATCTGAACTGAAATTTAAAATGGTTCCATTACTGTCCTTACGTAATTTTTGTATTATTCAAAGTGTGAAAATCGTTATTGGTGACCGGTTGATCATGGTGAAAAATGATAGAGTTAGGGTTTATGTTGAAAAAACCATCATATGCTCACAATACTATGGGTTTGATTCTATGTTCCTTGTACTTTTTTACCCTATTCAAAACGTTAAAATAACTTGCTAAAACCTGATATAACGGGTTATTTAAACACATGGTTTCTGTTTGGCATACACGTGTCATTTTTGCTAGGTTGGCAATACACATAGCAGATGATTTATTATTTTATTTTATTTCTTCTTCATTTACTTATCACCAACAACTCCGGGTCTCCGACGACTTCTCATTTACCCCCTCCCGACAACACTTCCAACTCCTTCTCCCAACCCACCTCTGATAATGTTACAAAATAATATGGGTACCTTTTTGACCATTCAATTTTCAGATTTGTCTCATTGCCACAAAACTATTTTTTTGTACCGATTTAGCCACTAAACTATTTTTTGTGTACACATTTAGCCACTAAACTTTGTTTGTACCGATTTAGCTATTGAAAATTATAAACATTTGGCCACTAAAATATCATATTTTGTACCGATTTAGCATTTAGTTTTATTCATTTTTTCCAAAATAGAACAGTTTACTAAAGGTTAGTGGCTAAATTGGTACAAAAAATAGTTTAGTGGCTAAATGAGACAATTCTAAAAGTTGGATGGTCAAAAAGGTACTTACCCCAAATAATAGTAGCAAGAAACAAAGATCTCATCGATTGTATGTTCATCGGTTTGTGACGTTCGTTATGATTTAAGCTTGTATCCAATTTCTATTTTAGAGGCACATATATGGTCCTTAGATGCCACATGTAATGGTGAATGTTGCGAGAATCATAGTAATTAGATGTGTAATCTTGTGTAATTTACTTTCGTAGAATAGTTATGTGTAGTTGTAAATTAGTTGTAGAGTTTCCTTAATTCCCTTTAGGATCTTTTCCATATTTAGTCTATTGTACATCTCTATAAATTTGTACATGTTTTCTTCAAGAGATTATATACACAAGGACTATTTCCCTACGTTTATATGGTTTCAGAGCAGTAATGCTGTGTTCCAATTGAATGAAAGAAAAGGGTAGGAAGGAGAGTTTAAGAATAAAAGGATTGAAAAGGACAAATTCCATCCTTTTCCTTCCATTCTTGGAAGGAAGAAAAGGTAACTACAATCAGTCATATTCCATCCTTTTCTCTCCTTAAATTAAGTTCGTATTTCTTTTCAACTCCATCCTTATTTGTTAAGTTGAGTTGTGGAACACAGCGTAAATTTTGCAGAAAACCCTAACTTGCAGCCTTCATCCATATGTGTTCATCTTTGTTCTTACCATCATGTCAGAAGTTTCAGATTCAAACTCTAGCAAAACACCTCATACAGGTCGACCCACACTTGCCACCTTTGAATCTCACTCTACTCAAATTACTACTATTAAATTGAATGGAGAGAATTACATGCGTTGGTCTCAATCTGTGCGCATGTAAATTCGTGGCAGGGGCAAGATGGGTTACTTGACTGGAGAAAAGGCAGATTCTGCACTCGGTGATGTTAGCCATGCTACTTGGGATGCAGAGAACGTTATGGTGATGACATGGTTGGTAAACTCAATAAAGGAGGAGATAAGCTTCAACTACATGTGCTATCATAGGACCAAGGAACTTTGAGACGACATCACTCAAATGTACTCCAAAAGGGCGAGATTAGTTGCTAAAAGATTCACTCAAAAATACGAAATTGATTATCAAGAGACTTTCACACATGTTGCAACTCTATTCGTGTGCTACTACTATCTTTGGCTGATTGGCAACGACTGGCCGTTACACCAGTTAGACATGAAATATGCAATCCCGAATGAATTTACAAGAAGAGGTATTTATAAGTCTACCTTCAGGTTTTGAGAAGACATTAGGACCAAATAAAGTCTGCAAACTTAAAAGGTCATAATCTTGACAGATGATGATTTTGAGGAAATAACAAATGTGAAAAGAAAGTTATCCCGAGAATTCGAGATTAAGGATCTTTGGTCATTAAAATACTTTCTTGGTATTGAGTTTGCCAGGTCAAAAGAAGGTATCTTTGTTAATTAAGGAAGTACTGTATATCATTGATCTTCTCATTGAAATTGGTCTTCTCAATGAAATTGGTCTTCTAGGGTGTAGAGCTGCAAATATCCCACTGGATGCTAATTTGAAGTTAAATCATGCTAAAGCTGAAGACATCAAGGACAAGGAGAAATTTCAAAGGCTTGGGAATTGGGGGAAAGCTAATTTGACTCCGGATGTAGCATTTGCAGTAAGCCTAGTCAGCACCTGGACAAGAACATTTTTTGCAGCCTACAGAATACCAAGGTACTTGAAAGAAAGTCCTGGAAAAGGTCTCATATTTCGAAAAAGGACAGCCTACAAATTGAAGTCTACACTGATGCAGACTGGGCTGTAGCATTATTGATAGACTGTCCACCTGAGGCTACTACACATTTGTTGGGGGAACTCTAGATACGTGGGAAAGTAAAAAGCAGAATGTTGTAGCTCGAAGTAGTGTAGAGGCAGAGTTTAGATCTCTAGCTCACAGAATTAGTGAAGTTATTTGGCTGGAGAGACTGTTAGAAGACTTGAAGATCTGTGAGTCACCTTATGAAAGTGCGAGTCACCCTATGAAACTGTATTGTGATAACAAAGCTGCTATTTCAATTGCCCACAATCCGGTCCTACATGATAGAACCAAACACGTGGAAGTTGACAAGCATTTCATCAAAGAAAAGATCGAAAATGGGCTGATCTGTGTAACCTATGTTTCAACTAGAGATCAGATAACTTTTTTTGAACAGCAGATGTTAGTGGTTAGTTGTTAGCACCATTGTTAGACACCTTGATAGTGATGACCAAACCCCACACCTCCACCTAAGGAGAAACGCCCTTGGCAAGGCTCGAACCCGAGACCTCAACCAAGGGGAACTCCTCCCACCTTTGGTGGTGGCCACTTGATCTAAGTCAAGTGGTATCAGATAACTGATATTCTAATGGGGATACACAAGGGACAAGTTGATTCTTTAGTAAGCAAGCTGGCGCTTGAGGGGGAGTGTTGCAAGAATCATAGTAAATGAGATGTGTATTCTTGTGTAATTTACTTTCCTAGAATAGTTATGTGTAGCTGTAAATTAGTTGTAGAGTTTTCTTTAATTCCTTTTAACGTCTTTTCCATATTTAGTCTCTTGTACATCTATATAAATCTGTACATGTTTTCTTCGAGAGATTATATACACAGATTATTTCTTTACGTTCATAGTGAAACTATCACCGATGGAATGATGAAAATACAATGGTTATTTTAGATGTCACATGTGATGCTAACTCGATTATAAATATTATGTTGAGCCATGTAGGATCCACGTGTTTAACCAACCGATTATAGCAGGTTTTAATAGGTAACAATTTGAATAAGACAAAACATAAGGGGGCGTTTGGTTCGCTAGAATCTGATGGAATCTGGCGGAAAAGGAATGGATTTTCCATTTTGATGGGTTGTTTGGTAGTCCAAATGAATGGAATGACCATTCCACATTTTTTTAAAAACCCTCCCTTTTAAAGGAATGATCATTCCATAGCAAAATGAAAGGAATTTAAATTCCATTCTCAATTCTTTTTGATAGGGGTGTTCATAAAAATCCGAATCTGAGCATCCGAAATAAAATCCAAAAATACGATCCGAAATTATCCGAAATTTTGGATTCGGATAGTAAAATTCCAAAATTTCAGATATTCGGATAATCCGATATCCAAAAATTCAAAAAAAATTTATTTTTTTATATCTTTGGTATTGATTATTTACATAACATTTCAGTGTTTATCATTATTCTAATGTATATTTTTGAGTTTTATCTTGATATTATAGATTTATTAACTAATATTTTATATTTTCAGTTTTTTTAATATTTTTTTATTCGTTTTGGGTAAAATAATTCCGGATACATTTAGTTTGTGATATATTTATCTTTAATATGTATTTGGATATATAAATTTTGTGTTTTAGATATTCAAAAATTTGATTTAATTTTTTAAAAAAAATTAAAAATATGAATTTTCGGATATTCGGATAATCCGATATCCGAATCCGGAATTTCGGATATCCAAAATTTCGGATTCGGATAGCAAAATTTACTATCCGAAATTTCGGATATCCGATTTTGAACACCCCTACCTTTTGACAACCATCCGCTCACTCTAAACCCTAGCAGCCACAAAAAAAAACTTGTTCTTCCTCTCCGGTGCCGATCTGCTAGCCGCTGGACGTCTTACCGTCGATCTCCTCCATCTCAGGCGCCGATCAACTCCATCTCCGGTGCCGATTTGCGGTGACTAGGTTTTTGCTCGTCCTCTCCTCCAGCTTACCTCCTGTTTTTGGTTCCACTACCACTTTTTCTTTTAAAAACTACCATGACCGTGGGTAATTTTTGTTGGAAAAGTTGACAATCATTACTTAACTTTTATATATATATATATATATATATATATATATATATATATATATATATATATATATATATATATATATATATATATATATATATATAGAGATGAGATCATTGCAGAACCTAAATTTAGTGTAGAACTGTAGAACCAATATCGTCCATAGATTAGAATAATCTAATGGTCTTGATTAAAAGAGTTAAGTTTGGAATTAGTGAAAAAAAGATTGGTAATAGTGATATTTTAATTCTTGGAGGGGTAAAAAAGGAAAAGATTGGAAATAGCAAAAAGATTGACATTAGCAAAATAAATATCTTTTTTCTTTAAATTAAAATAACATTAATATTATTAATTTTTAAATCAAAAAAATTATACCATAAAAACGAGAATTTTATACTCTTTAAAACGAGACCGGTCATGATATATTTTTTTCGAAAAAATTTTACGTGTTTATTTTTCGTAAAAAAAAAATTACCCAGACCACGATGCAATATATCATGGTGAGATAATGAGATCATTCGATATCGAATGAACACTTTGATATCGTATATTTAACGTCAATGCAACACTGCATATACGCTCATTATTAACAGAGCTAAAATAATAGTCACAATTAGTAGTCAAAGTTGGTGGATTTAACGAGAACGGTTATGATATATATTTTTTATTTTTCGTAAAAAAAATTTTACCCAGACCACGATGCAATATATCATGGTGAGATCATGAGATCATTCGATATCGAATGAACACTTTGATATCGTATATTTAACGTCAATGCAACATTGCATATACGTTCATTACTAACAGAGCCAAAATAATAGTCACAATTAGTAGTCAAAGTTGGTGGATTTAACGAGAACGGTTATGATATATATTTTTTTATTTTTCGTAAAAAAATTTTTACCCAGACCACGATGCAATATATCATGGTGAGATCATGAGATCATTCGATATCGAATGAACACTTTGATACCGTATATTTAACATCGATGCAACAATGCATATACGTTTATTATTAACAGAGATAAATAATAGTCAAAATTAGTAGTCAAAGTTGGTGGATTTAACGAGAACGGTCATGAATATATTTTTTTGAAAAAAAATTTACGTGTTTATTTTTCGTAAATTTTTTTTACCCATACGACCATTCGATGTCGAATGAACACTTTGATATCGTATATTTAACGTCGATGCAACACTGCATGTCCATTATATTAAAAGAGTAAAAAAAAAGTCAAAGTGGACAGTCAAACTTGGTAGGCTGCTATTAATTCAATGTTAATTGTATAATTACCATCTTATCCCTAGTGTTATATTATAATCTAATGGTTTAGATTGGTTCTATGGTTCTGCACTAAATTAAGGTTCTGCAATGATCCCAACCCTATATATATATATATATATATATATATATATATATATATATATATATATATGTATATATATATAATCAATACTTAAATTATCTATCATAAATGACCAAATATATTACAATCATGGTTTCTGTTGTCTTTTGTACTATATCACATATTATTTTGGTTGTAACATTTTAAGGTATTTGTTTTGTGACTTTGCAATATAAAAAGTTTATTTTATAAAGAAATTGATTAAATAAATCATAGTTTTAAAATATTGTTGTACTTCAAGAAAAAAAAAATCCATTTTGACGTATTTATCAACCAAACGGAAAACAATTAAGGAATTGTATCTGAAATCCATTCCTTTCCTGCCAACCAAACAAACTATAGTATTTGGATTCAGACAGATTTCATTCCTTCCAGAATTCCATTCCTTTGACAGATTCCATTCCATTCCGTCAGATTCCAGCGAACCAAACGCCCCCTAAGGAGTTTAGTGGGGGAAAATGCCCTTGGACCAAACTGATAAATTGATGAAATATGATTGTTTATAATATAAACACAAAGAGGAATTAGAAAATCTCATGCCACATAAGCCTTAACTCGTAGTTGTTAACTCGCAACTCGATTAGTAACTCGACTCGTAAGAGTCATGATACATATACATATCAGAAATATTAATATAATTGTAATTAATTAAGAACTATAATAACTAAGTAACAGTAAAGTTTCTGTAATTATTAATGGTGTCAACCCCAACAACCAAGAATTGAAAAGAAGGTTTCTCTTAGTAGTGTATTTAACATAGTTAATATCAAATACAATAACTAATAGTCTGTTACCTAAACAACAAAATAGGGATTCTAGAAAATAAAGATAGTAATTTACACAAACAAACGAAGCATCTGATGGGAGGATCGTAGTTATATGAAGAATGCTAGAAGGCCAATAAATGAAGAATAACTGATGAAGAGGGTCAACCATAATGGTGACAGATGATGGTCTTCCGACTTTAATACATTTTTTCTTGAAATATTGAAGAAAGTCACAACAATTACCCATTGAAAACCTATGATAGAAATGACTCGTGATTCGACTCGTGAAAAGTTAGTGAATGACTGGCGAGTTATGGTCCGAGTCACAATCAATTCCGAGTTAGAGTAGC
Source organism: Centrapalus pauciflorus (assembly GCA_020465985.1). NCBI lineage: Eukaryota > Viridiplantae > Streptophyta > Magnoliopsida > Asterales > Asteraceae > Centrapalus > Centrapalus pauciflorus. The sequence continues at coordinate 4,772 of JAANYP010002417.1, read as the reverse complement.
AAGTTGGATCGTTTTGGGTATTGATTGACTTGACTCATACGACTCGACTCGTGACCCGTACGAGTATAACAACTATGGTCATTTTCATGATTTGAATAAAGAAAAAATAATGTAAGCACTATAATGGGAAAAAATACGAATGAGGGATCCATCCGGCAAAAAAGGTAACATGATTTTTTTTTATCAATATAAACCCAGTAAAGAATCATATATGTTTCAACCACTTTGTTATGAATTAATAAATGTCTAGACCTTATAAAATTGAATGACGAATTTTCTAAACTTGTTTTTTGAATGACCAAGTCATTGAATTTTATAAGAAGGAATGATATGTTCCTGAACTTTATAAAAACAAATGATTAAATCCCTGCAATTTTTTAATCATGGTTGATTAAGTCATTTTAATTAAGAAAAAAAACGATTAAGTCGTAAACTTTGTAAAAATGAATGATTAATTCACACTTTGGTCATTGTACTTTTTTCATCTCATTTATGTCAATATCCTTTAGAAACTCATCTCAATTTGGACCAGGACCATGAAACCGATGAACCATACCGGGACCGGATTAACCATAACCACTACCAAATGATCCATTCTCGGTTATGGGTTTTTCATATCTTGAGTTCCGGTTTTGAATTTTCTTTTTGTAAAAGTTGGAAAAAACCAGGGGTAAACCGAACTGGTGCAAGTACCATATGGTCCCGTTCTTAGTTCTGATTTGGTCCTGGTTTGGTCCAGATCGATCTGGTTTTGGACCGTTGCACAACCTATGAAAGGGTTCTATGTCACCATTTTAGGCCTTGAAGGTAGCATCAAATAGTTATATATGAATTTTCCATGATAACTATGTTTTGTTTTCCTTTTATATGTTGATACCTAATGATTTATGGTTGAACTTCCACTGCGATGATCGCAGATTAAGAACTTAGAGTTTGTTGTGTCGTTTTCTGAATCTGGTTCCCTTGAAAATTTTTTTTTGATGTCTTATGTTATTTTCTTACTTTTTATTCTCCATTCACAAGCTAAATGTTTTTCCTCCCACATTTTCTTGTCCATTCAGTTATGCTTAGCTTAAAAAGCAGCATTGAAGAAGCACTGCTATGCAATGAAGTTAAAGCAATTGTGGTAAATGGTAACATAATAAACTTATGAGCCTGCTATTCAAGTCACTATATGATAAACACATTTATAATGATAAACAATGAGTTGATTGGACAGGTGCAAGGGGCAAGTTCTCTGGGGGCTTTGATGTGACCGCTTTTGGAAACAGTCAGATGGTAAAGAGTGAGTAAACCTATTTTTTTATTCTCGGAAGTTCTATGCCGCCTAAATTATATTATGTGACTCAACAGAAAGAAAAGAGCTTGGTGTCTTTTCAATAGAGATCATCACTGACCTTTTGGAAGGTATGCCCGTTATTCTCATTTTGTTCTGATTAAATACCAATCTCAATTTTTGATGTGAATTCTCCTTTTTCATAAATCTTGTGATTATTTATATGTGACAGGCTTGAAGTCAAACACTTCATTTCATCAAGCGTAGAAAAGATTACATAATATTGGCATCTAATTTGCATAACAATCTAGAGAAACTGCATACATTCATTTCTCTACTCATATATTTTCATTTCTTGATTCCAAAGAAAACTTCTATTGAAGTTTTACTTTCAATTAAAGCAGTATTTATTCATTAATTGTTTAAATTAAAGCAACTAGTTTATCATGTTCAAAAGATTTGCATTTACAATAGTAGTCTTTGAAATAATCATGCTCATGAACATTCATGCTGCAGGTGCAAAAAAGCCTTTAGTGGCAGCCATTGATGGACCTGCATTTGGTGGTGGGCTAGAAATAGCATTGGTATGAAAATGCTTGATCTATTCAATGGTCCGGCTTCAATTCTTTTGGAGCGCACTCAAATGAAAGAAATTTACATCATAATTTCTGTAGGCATGTCATGCACGCATATCAACACCTACCTCGCAGCTTGGTTTAACAGAACTGCAATATGGGATCATTCCTGGATTTGGAGGTGATTATTTTGTTTAACAAAAACCACGCTTTCTTGTACCAGACTAGTTATGGTGGTTTATTTTGTTCTGAGTGGTTCGACTCGAGCCAATGCACTCTTCTAAATGTTTCTTTCTTTGATTCATATAATTTGGACCAGGCACACAGCGTCTTCCACGTCTTGTTGGCCTTCCTAAGGCTCTGGAGATGATACTGGTATGCTATAACTTCTGCAATTGATTAAATATATCATGTTAAATGAGTTGATCCCACCGTCTCTCAATATCCTTCTTTTTTTGGTGTCTATTAGATGTCAAAACGAGTAAATGGGAAAGATGCTTTTAGTACGGGCCTTGTTGATGCCCTCGCTTCTGCTGATGAGTTGATCAGAACTGCTTCTAGCTGGGCCTTGGATATTTTTGAGCGTCGAAAACCATGGCTTGCTAGTCTTCACAGAACTGACAGATTAGAACCGTTAAAAGAAGCAAGGTTAATACTTAACTCAGCAAGAGCTCATACACGAAAACGTAACCCAAATCTCGTTCATCCATTAATTTGCATTGATGTCATTGAAGAGGGTATAGTTAACGGTGCTCGTAATGGACTATGGAAGGTACATCTTAGCTGTTAATCAGTTCTTTAGAATGAGAGGTTGAATGTCAAACAAGAATATTCTGGTGGCAGGAAGCAGAGGCCTTGAATGAACTCCGGCAATCTGAAACTTGTAAAAGCTTGGTCCACATCTTTTTTGCTCGATATAACACTTCGAAGGTTTGGACACGTTTTTAATAATAGCTATAATAAAAAACACACTTAGTTGCAGAGATCAATAATTTGATCTCGATTTTCTTTCCTTGTTTATCTATTTTCTGCAGATGAATTTGTGTCATTTTTCAATGTCATCACTGGATGACTTGTTAAACGCTACTGACTAAAAACTGGTCACAGATTCCAGGTATAACTGATGCAGGGTTGCAGCCTAGGAAAGTAAATAAAGTTGCCATTATTGGTGACGGATTAGTGGGTGCTGGAATTGCAACGGATTTTATCCTTGGCAACTTTCATGTAATACTTAAGGAGTGCGATGAGAAATCTCTGGTGGCTGCAATTGGTGAAATTAAAGGTGAGCTGAAAAGTTGATGCTGATCAATTTGTCCAACCTCTTTACTCATCTCTGATATTTAGTCTTGTGTTCCGGTATCAGCTTAAAAGTGTGCCCACTACTCTTACTCGGTTATTTTCAATTTGTCACCAGCCAATTTGCAGAGCCTTGTTCTGACAGGGAAAGTGACCAAAGAAAAGTTTGAAGATGCTGTATCTCTTTTGAAGGGTGCACTTGAATATGATAGCTTAAAAGATGTGGATTTGGTTTTAGAGGTGAGTTGCAACTAGTAAGTTAATTTTTCATCTTATACGGAAAAACCTTTCTTAGTGTTACTTTTCTTGAAGTTCATATTGCCTTATACAAGTTAAAGTAGGGCTGAAGCAGGGCCGTCCCATGGATTCTGTATAATTTTGTGGCTTTGTGCTATAATAGAAAGTAGGCCATTTGAGTATAAAATTTGTTTAAACTTACATAAAGTTTCTGTTAAAACTACGAAAATTATCATAAATATCCAGAATAATTAAAACAATGGCCAGAAATTGTATTTAACAAACATAAGTACATCTGATTTAGACTAATAACTAGTTACTTAGATATATAATTTGAGGCCCGAAAATTTTGGAAATCCTATATGGTCGAGGAACTCACACCATAGTCACATGATTCGCGGTACGCGGTACGCGTACACGGTTCTCTAGGTATCCAAAATTCGGTTCGCGCGCGGGGGGGGGGGGGGGGAGGCTCATTCCGGTTCGCTCTGGTACGATGTACCCTTACATGCGCGCACACACACATACATATAAGATTATAGACACACACAGTAAATCCTCATTACCGAAATGAACAGAATGTAAGAGCTTCATGTAGATCATTGATGCCTTGAAAATTATCCTTGTTTGAAAAGCTAATACTAAAACACTCCAAATCTAAACTCTAAAGACTTTGAACTCTAAAACAGCAATATAAAAGTTAATAACAATAAAATAGAAATAACAAGAACATATTTAATAACAGGCCGACAAGAACAGAAATAATAAGGAGTTAACGACAGAAACAATTGAACAATAAGGACAAATTGAATATGGAATATTATTCAAATTGATTGAAGAACAGGAATAAAAAACAGGGAAATAAGATTTTAAGATTTAAGAATCTACAATAACAGGGAAGTAAGATATTAAGATTTAAGAATTAAGAATGTATAGGGGGCACAAAGAAAGAAGAATCGTTACTGTTACTGTTGGTGTTGGTGTTGTTGGCGTTGCTGTGAAATTCGTCCTCCTCAAGATCAATAAAATCATCAGTAGTATCTACTTGATCTGCATTACTTCCACTGCTTCTTTGCTTTCCAAACACCATGTTTAATTTGAGTATGTGTGAAAATGAGTACGTTCAATTGACAGATTTGATTGTATATATATACACATGATTTTCCTCCTAGCCTATTGAACGATTGAACTATTGATTCAATCGACTCTTGCTACTGGAAACGAAGAGCCTAATCGTTCCCGCTCAATTCAATTTGTGACGTTAGAGTGTTAGACGTTTCATATTATCCGATTTGAGCGAGTATCGCGAAGCCCGAAATCGCGTTTTTTTTCCAATTGGGTTCGGCCCAATCGCGAATCAGGTATCGATCCTAATCATGCTCAGGTAC
>JAANYP010002416.1:0-165944 GCA_020465985.1 Centrapalus pauciflorus | reverse complement strand
TGGTAGTCAAGATTATAATTTTTATCACTTAGGGTAGTCAGGTTTATTTAACTCAAAAAAAGGATAAAACTTTCAGATTTTTATGTTTTAAGGTAACTTGTTGGTTCCTTAGTTGTTGGCCTCTAATCTGTATTGGGACCTGAATTGTTCATCTCTTCTTTCTCTGGTATGGCCAATTCTCTTTTTGATCTGCTGTTGGATTTGTTATGGTCTGCTAGTAAGAAGATGTTTCTGTTAAGATTTGGGAGTTATGGAATCTGCTTCTAGTACTCTTCTTGTTGTTGATGTTCCATTTACAAAAAGATATAAACAGTTGAATTCAATATGAACCAACATCCAGAATTATATGAACATACAGATGTACCACAATTACAAACAGAATTTATACAGTAACAAATTTAGTATAAAATGATGAAATCAGAAACAAGAAATTAGCAACAAATACTAATGTACCATGATCTGATCTCATATAACATATATACATACACAATTCTGATCTGATCTCATATAACATATATACATACACATAGTGGTGTGCAAATCTGATTCTGATACATACACAATTCTGATCTGATCTCATATAACATATATACATACACATAGTGGTGTGCAAATCTGATTCTGATACATACACAAATCTGATCTGATCTCGTATAACATATGTACACACACATAGGGGTTTGAATCAAAACACAAACAACAACGAACACTTAATCTGAATACGAAAACCATATGAAAACATAAAAATCTTAATTGGAATGTTGAAAACATAAAAACTTACTTGGAAGGGAAGCATATCACAAACAATTAGGTCAAAAGACAAGAGAGTGGCGGAGGAGAATATGGCAGTAGTTGACGAGTGGCTGAACGGAGAGGAGTAGTGGGCGGTGATGGAGAGAACAGTGGCCGGCGTCGGAGACTTGCGGTGAGTGCAGATCGTCGCAGGGTTTGACACTTAGAGAACCGATCGGGGGAATGCAACCGAATAATAATGTGGGGGGAAATATTTTGAGCATTTTAGTATAAATTTAGTAACATTCAATTTATAATTGAATGAGTTACGTAGCCTAGCGGTAACGCCCATGATCTTTAACCTCGAGATCATGGGTTCAAATCCTCTTGGGGGTATATTTTTAATAATACCTTTTGTTTTTTATTTTAATTAAATATTAAACTTATATATACATACTAGTTTATAACTTTACGTAGATATTTTTAATTAAATTTATTTATAAAAAATTTATATAAGTAAAAATAAAAACGTACAAAAATAATAATTGTGTTTATTTTTATTATTTACAGATTAAAAAATAGAGTATATTTATCTTTTTTAAAAATATTAAATTGTATTTATCTTTTATTTTTTATAAGTTATAATAATCTTTTTGGTGAACGTATAGGTGACACGTGACATTTAATGTTTTCCTTTATTATACATAATCATAATAATTTCCACAACTAATTCAATTTTTAACATTTAGATCTAATTATGATTATTATAGATAATAATGAAAGATATTTATTTTAGGTAAACATTAATTTTAAATGTTAAAAAATCTAATTTATTACTAACTAATTAATGGAAAAAAAAATAAAGTCAAAATTTAATTCAATTAAGTTAAGGTGTTAAATTTGGAAAAAGCAAGTGGGGAAAAATAAAATTTTATTGGATTGGAGATGTAACATATGACATGAATTGTTTTATTTTATTATAATATATAGGTTTGAATAAAATTTAATTCAGTAACCGTTTTCTTCCGTACAAAAAGTGAAATGTCAGAGATCTTTATTTCTATTGAAAGTCAAACTTACTATTTATATACATATTTCACAACTATTAAAGAAATAGAAAACAACCCCTAGACTTTGTTTCCATCAATTAAAATACATTCTAACAGATATTAAATAAAAAACTTTATTATATTGTATTATTAAAAACCGATAATATGTTTTTACAAAAAATGTTTCTTTTAATTTTTATTAACTTCAAATATGAAATATCAATGTAAGAAACAAAAAAACTTCAATTATGTGAATGTGTATATATTTTGAAAATGATAAAATATAAAAATGGAATATCTGAAAATCAACAATCAAAATTTATCATATTCAAAATTGAAGTTTTATCAATTAAATTTTAAATTTTGTTAGCAAAATAAATAACAAAATTTTTTATTACCCGCGTATTACGCGGATGTTTTTTAATATATATAAAATATAATAAATTAAAAGGTAAAGATATAAATATTATTTTTTTAAACAAAACTATATAAATATATATGAATAGTAATTATTTTCTTATATGTTTTAAAATTTTACTATATTATATTATAATTAATAAGTTAGTAGAGTATTAGATTTTGTTTGATTTGATTTGATTTAAAAGTAAATTATATTAGATTTGGATAGAATTAAATGACATTTCTTTATTACTTATAAAACTCATAATTGTCACGTGTCGATTCATGGTGATGACATGTGGCTTTACAATAGAAGAGTATAGTTACTCTTTTAATAGTATAGATAGATAGATAATAGATAATAATATCATTCTTATATACTTTTGTTTAAAAAATAACATATATACATTTATCTTTTAATTTATTATGTTTTATATATATTAAAAATATCCGCTTAATACGCGGGTAATAAACTAGTATTATAATAAAACAAAACAAAAAAGATAATTACAACTTATAAAAAATAAAAGATAAATACAATTTAATATTTTTAAAAAAGATAAATATACTCTATTTTTAATCTGTAAATAATAAAAAATAAATACAATTATTATTTTTGTATGTTTTTATTTTTACTCGTATACATTTTATATAAATAAATTTAATTAAATATCCACGTAATACGTGGGCTATAAACTAGTATTAATAATAATAACAATAATAATAGAACAACAAAAATGTTATAAACGTTAAAAAAATGAAGGAAGAATGCTATAAAGGTTAATAAAAAAAGATTGTTGCTATAATCGTTAAAAAAAAAAAAGATGGTTGTTCTTTTTTGCGTTTAATCCAAATATTAATTAGCATGTTTATCATTCTTTCCTAGTAAAACATATATATACAAAACATAAGGAAAACCTAGTCAACATTTGTGCAGAATTCGTGTGTTTCATTTCTGCTGCCGCCGCCCTGGTATTTTCTCTCTTTCTCCCTCTCCCTCTCCCTCTCGCTGTGTCTTTCTCCTTCTCCCTCTCGATTTTATGTTCATGAATGAATGCTCTGTTGAGTTGCTAGATCTGAGAAATCCCAATACGATTGTATACATATCTCGATTTTGTGGTTCTAAAGATCACTCAACAAAAAAATTAACTTATCTGTAAATTCATCATGTAATGTATATCAGTATATGTAATGTATATCAGTATTCTCATGTATAATAGTACATAATTAATTCATCCTTTGTCAAATGTGTTCCGCAACAGCCATTTTGTTTATATTAATTCATCTTTTGTTCTTTTCCTCAAATGTGCTCTGCTATAGCTTTATTCCTTAAATGATATGTGTCCAACATCAATTGTTCGTTGAAATGCCCAGACAGTTGATAGATGTATTATTGGGAATTCGATGTGACAATTTTCTTTGCTTTTAACCATGTTTTTGCTACTAAACTTTTACAACCATTCGATAGTTTAACGTACCGCTTTTTGTGGGTTATCAAATGACATGCATTAGCGATCTTCTGGTGGGACAAGAAGATTTGCAAATGCTTCATTAGGATACACATTGAATCCTCTTTGTTTAGCTTAATTTTGTTTTCAACACTTCTGTTTTCATAGGCTGTGTTCGTAATTCTTGAAAAATGTTGTGGATTTTTTTTGGCAAAACACACTTAAAATGATGAATATTGCATAACATATCTATTACGTAAAATGCCCTTAAAGTTAAACCTTATTGTAAGTCAAATTATATTTAACTTTTTTCATTGTCTTTGTCTAGATTCAAGGATGTTTGTGTATTAAATGAATATAATCAGGTTGTTGTCTTTTATCAAATTAGTTTCTTCGATTTAAGTTACTAATCCCAAATTCATGATCTTTATATTGGGTTGAAAGAACTGAGAGGAAAGATGAACCGACACCAAAGCTTGTTACGGTCGTTAATCATACCAAGTCGTCTGGAGCTTACATCCATAATCATTTTTAAAGTTGTTATCAGTGTTCTCTACATCTTATTTGATTCTTATTTTACCTAATACACTCCGATGGCTTGGTTAAAGCGGAATACTTTTGTTCATTTCAAAATTCTACAACTTACAAAAGGGAGACACTTTCAACGAGTCTTGCTGCACTTTCACACATACATTCACTATTGGTTGTCAAGTTTGAATCTATATTTGTATATAAATATTTGATCGAAAAAATATATAATACAATACTTTTTTACACTTTTTATTACAATGAAATGTGTTATGTTTACATTTTAAAGACATGTACCTGTCGCTGCAACGCGCGGGTATCATAGCTAGTATGTATATATATATATAGATATATGATTATATATAATATATCTGAAATGTAAACTAGTTAGATTGGTTCGGAATATCGATCAATATCTGAAATGTAAAATAGTTAGTTTTGGAATATAATGATAACAAACAAGAGCAACTTAAAATCATGTAAGGGTGACCACAACCGTAGCGGCAATGCATAGAATTACAGCCACATACTTGGTTGCTAAGAAAGAAAATTTAACCAATAAGAATTGCACACGAACCCAGAGACTTAAGGAGGCAGAATTGAGAAGATGGTGATGATGAAAGAGAGTGGATGTGTGTGAGAGAAGCAAATGCTGAAGTGTATTTGGGTATCCACGAGGAGAAGTATTTATATAGACATGCCAGAAAGTCTAAATTATTTAGATAGTATTATAATGTTGGTTCACTTCGCTTTTTGTGTTGTTAGTTACTCAGAAAGCTGTACAAGTGGTTGGTGATAATAAATTAATGATGCATACCTATTGTTTTATAAATAAAACAGGGTCAGCCATTCATGTAACCGGATTTACAATGCTCATAATTTTGAACTTTAAATCTTTTGGTAGAACTTTATACTTAGGTAAATTTATGTGTTATTATCATAGATATGTCGGTATTTTAGGATGGTTGAGTTTATAAACATTTCTCTCCTCTCTCTCTCTCTCTCTGTCCCTATTTATCAGAATCTCATTTCAGATATGGATCGATATATCTTTATATCTATGTCTATATTATATTTGTGTCTAATATTTCAAGATTTTCAAAATTCCTCAATTCTATGAAGCCTTACAAAGTGTATCCAAGGAGGTGTTTTGATCATGTCGTATGTATCTTGATCAATCTTTTATCAGATATCTTCATATGCCGACCTAATAGAGTTATAGTACGTTGAGTCATAATTTTAATAAACTAAATCTTTCAAGTTTAAGCAGCAATTGTTGAATGGCTTTCAAGTTTAAGAAATACAATGGTTATGTAAATATCAATACTTAATATAGTTTCTAACTTGCTTTCTTCTATGAAGTGTTACTATGGATGACAATGAACTTGAAGTTGGAGAGTACACCTCTAGTGACGAGATGCCTACTGATTCAGAGCAACAAAGTGATTTTGATAGCAGCAGTTCAGATGGTGAAGACAATCATACTCATACAGGTAATTTATTTTTTGTATTTAATGTTGTATATATATACCTATAATATGACAATCTGAACCAGTGTAATCTTTTGTGTGTTTTTTTTTTATTCTGTTTCTTACTTTATGAACCACATACATTTATATATCACTTTCTATAGTGATATGCTTGCAAATGATGAAAATCCTGAACACGCAATGATTGTAAACAATGGACACAGTGTAGGAAGTAAAACTAAAAGCAAATTAGGTAGAGGTTTAACGAGATTATCAAAGATGCGTAAAGAATTTGAGGATTCTGGTGGGAGAAAACGTATACTTCAGTTCGATGACCTGGGTAGATTCTCAGGTAAGTATAAATCGGAGTTTTCAAGTTTTCTAGGCGACTTGGTACGACGACATGTTGGACTTCGGTACACAGCATGGAAGAAGGTTACTAAAGAAGTGAAAGATATGCTGTGGGATCAAATATTGGTATCATTTATTACTTTTAAATTCTGATCAAATGTTATTTCTATGGCCCTTTTCATATATATTATCACATCTTTACTAAGAGGCTACTTATTATTAATGCAACGATATTATAAAGTTGACCAATGTAGGAGAAAGTTTATAATGTCTCGTATGGGTGAGCTTCTGCGTAATTTCAGAAGAAAGATGTACCAGACCTTTATATTGCCCAACATAGGTAAACCCAAGAAACTAAAAAAGGTTCCTAGACAGTATCGCACATTTATTGAACAAGAGCATTGGGATAAATTCATAGAAACCCGGCATTCCAGTGAATTCAAGGTTACAACTATTTAATTTTTAATTATATATGTTCGTCATTATTTTCTTTTCATTATTTTACTTAACCTCTTTGTGTTAGAAGGTTATGTCGGAAGCCGGGAAATTAGCAAGATCAAAGTCTATTTACCCGCATAAGATGGGTCGATCAGGTTACGCAGGACTAAGAGAAAAATTAGTAAGTCAATTGATAGTTTGGAAATTTATAACATTTTGTTAACCAATCAATTTTTTAAAAGTATGTGAATGCTTTGAAACTGTACTTTCATAATTAGAACTTTAAAAATGTCATTTATTTTATAATTACCAGATAAAGAATAAAGAACTTGGTGAAGATGAAGCTCCGTCACGGTCTTTCATGTGGAGGAAAGCATGTGAAGATGACAACGGAGAATACGAAAGGGGTGATCTTAAGGAAGTGGCACAAAAATTAGTAAGTATCATGAAACTTATAGTATGTATTTCTTGTTCCCTTAATTAAATTTAAGGTTTCAGTGTTTCATTTTAGTTGGTTATTAAGCTTTTATTGTCATATTGTCCAATTACTCTTCATTTCTGCTTTATTATTCATTATTATTCATAATATATGTGTTGATCAATTTGTTCTCGTATGTACTTTGAATGTCTATTTTTATTCTTACACAACCATAGTTATTTTATAAAGTAGTGATAATAGCAAAATTTTGATTAGTACACATGCTTGATAATTATAAACAGATCGAAAACAAAAAGCTGATTGAAGAAGGATCTATCAACCTTGATCAAGCCACGGATGCTCTCACACTTGTCTTGGGCAAAGACCATAGTGGATTTATGAAAGGTGTTGGCACGGGAGTCACCGCTACCAAATAATGGAATGTTCCTCGAACCAAAAGTTCAGCAAAAGAACGTATTACTCAGCTTGAGCTTGAACTAGATAATCAGATACGTGAAAATAAGAAAAAGGATGAAGAATATGAGCAATTGTCAACGACGGTACATGGATTAATGAAACATCTTGCTTCTCAAGGATTGACAATGCCAAATTTCTCGACTACATCAAATCACACGCCTCAATCATTAGTAAGTAACTTTGACGGTTAACCAATACATTACTCTTATTAGCATTTCAGGCAATATTTATATGTTTTTAACAGTTACATGTAATTATTATTAACCCTTAGTTTATTGCTAATTTTAATTTTTTTTACTCTTTTTTTTAAACTATTTTCTCAAGATTTCTATTACAATCTTCGTCTTAGGAATCAATACCAAATAGCCAACGATCTTCACATACAGTAGTAGCCCCAGAAGTTGCGACTTCAAATGTTGCGAAGTCGTTTGGATCTTTGAGTAAACGAGTAGAGAGTGTGGTATGTTATTAAATTATTTTTATTTTTGCATTTTCTTATTTTTCTTTAAAATCTTCAATTACACTATTTCAGGCAACTGAGAAAGACACTGAAAAATCTATTGAACCTACGCCCGAAGTCTCCAAATGTTGCGACTTCAAATATGGTGAATCCATCTCATAGTTGCTCACAAAGTGTATCGCATGTTGAAGTTCCAGATCCTCAACTTCCAACAGTATGTATTTTGACATTTAATATATGATTATTATAACTTTAATATTATAATATTAATATTGCCATGTACATTTGCAGACAAAAAGTTGCAAACTGTCGTATCCAGATCTGAGAAGCATCGTTGCATCCGGTACGGTGTACTTTTCTTCAGGAAGACAAACAATACATGGAGTTCCACTCAAAGCAAATTGTGTAAGAGTTTCGGTGGATGAATTGATAAAACCAGCCGTCTTTTTACAAATACCAGCTGGCGTGATGAAAACAGTCGAAAATGCGCTAGGTAGTTTCGTGGCTTGGCCAAAGGAGCTTGTAACATTTAAGGTATCTTTGTTGCTTAAGTAATTTAGTTTTCATTAAACGAGTTGTTTTTTCTGAAAAGTTTTATTAAATAACATTATTCATACTTGTTTTGATGTTTACCTAATTATGTTGTTACAGGAACCACTAATTGCAGCTCAAGAGAAAGAAATGCAAAAGTCGAAGAAAAGGAAAAGACAATACACAACGGTAGAGGGATTAAAAAAGCAAACAAGAAGCACTGCTCTTAAGGATAAAATATAGATTTTGGTTTTTCGGTAACTATGGATTTTGCATTTTTTGAGGAGTTAATGGATTTTATATTACTATTAACAACATGTCTATGGATTTTGCATCTTTTTTGAATAGTGTATGGATTTTACATTCCTATTAACAACATTTCCCTTTTTATTACATTTTATCGTGTATTTTCAATTTTGATATATATTTTATATTTAATAGTAGCTTAGTATTTGTTATTTAATTACCCATGGCTAAAAGCAACAATTAGTCATGACAAAAAGAAAAAAATTGTCACCATAACTGCTTTAAGGTCACGGTTTATTTTATTTTGTGTAACAAAAAATAATTAATGGTCATAATTTAAAAAAAAAACATGTGATTATAAGTATTTTATCGTCACGGTTTAGTATATTATTGTGTCTCAAACTAAACATACATTAACCATGATAAAAGAACAAAAACGTAACTATAAGTATTTTATAGTCACAATTTATTTTGTTTTGTGTGGTTAAAGGTTATTAATTGTCACAGTTAAAAAACATACTTGTTAATATAAGTATTTTGTGATCACGGTTAATTGTGTTATGTGTGTCAAAAACTCAACATTAATCATGATAAAAGAAAAAATACCGTGACTACAAGTAGTTTATGATCACGTCTTATTTTATTATCAGTTGCTTAATGTTATTAATTGTCATAATACAAGCAGCAAAATGTGGCTATAACTGTTTTATGGTCACGATTTAGTTTGTTTTGTGTGGTTAAAGGTTACTAATTGTCACAGTTTAAGAAAAAACTTATCATTATTAGTATTTTGTGGTCATGGTTAAATGTTTTATGTGTGTCAAAAAGTAACCATTAATTATGATGAAAAAAAACAACCGTGAGTACAAGAAGTTTATGGTCACGTCTTATTTTATAATATGTGACTAAAGTTAATTCATTGTCATAATAAAATAGGCAAAGTGTAGCTATAAGTTTTTTATGGTCACAATTTAATTTCTTTTATATGGTTAAAGTTATCAATTGTCACAGTTTAAAAAACAACATGTCATTATAAGTATCTTATGGTCATGGTTAAATGTCTTATATGTGTCAAAAACTAAGTATTAATCATGATAAAAGAAAACAAACCGTGACCACAAGTAGTTTGTGGTCACGTATTATTTTAATATATGTGGCTAAAAGTAATTAATTGTAATGATTAAAGACAAAGAATGTGACTATATGTATTTTGTGGTCACATTTAATTTTATCTTGTATGACTAAAAGGGATCAACGATCACCGTTTACGAAACAACATGACACTATAAATATTTTACGGTCACTATTATAAATGTTACGTGTGTCTAAAAGCAAAGAACAATCACGATAAAAGAAAACACATGTGGCTGTAAGTAACTTATTGTCACGGTTTAATTTTTTACACGTGTCTAAAAGGAACAATAGTGATTTTAAAAGAAATATAATGTGACAATAAGTATTTGATGGTCACAGATTGTATTGTTGTATGTGTATAAAAGTTACCAATTGCCACGATTAGGAATTAATAAGTAACTAAAAATGGTCTATAGTCACGGTTTGGTTTATTATATGTGTCTCAAAGTTAGAAATTGTCATGAATCAACGAATTATTCTGTGACTAAAATAATAGTATGGTCACGGTGTAATTATTTTTGTGTGTCAAAATGTACCAATTGTCACGGTTTAATACTTTATGTATGTCTAGTTGCAACCAATCGTCACATTTTAATAAATTATGTGTGTCTAAGTGTACCCGACGGTCACGGTTTAATTGTTTATGCATGTCTAAATGTACCAATGGTCACACCACTTAATAGTTTATGTGCGTTAAAATATTACCAATTGTCACGGTTTCATTCATGTGGTGTGTTTAAATGTCTCAAATAGTTACGGTTTAGCTGATTATGTGTGTATAAATTTATCCAATGGTCACGATTAAATATTTGCGCGTCTTTAAAAATACCATGTGGCCTCAGTTTATTTGTTTATGCGTGTCTGTAAGAATGCTAACGCCACTGATTAATTGTTTATGTGTGTCTGAATGTATCCAACTGTCATGGTGTTAAAAGAAATTGTGACTAAAAGTATTTTATGGTCACGGTTACTAAAAAATAAAGACCACAACTATATAGAAATTGTTACCATATAGCCACGGTTTTAGGCTATCGCCACGGCTTTACATGTGATTTAGTCACGAATATTAAATGTAGCCATAAGGTACCAAAAGTGATGCGACATTTAGTCACGATTTGAATGAAAAATAAAACTGTGGCCAAATGTCTATGACCACAGTTTTTTAACGTGACGGAAGACATATATTGTACTAGTGACTGTTTATATTCTGTTATTGAGGGGGAGAGTTACTGATTGAGATTGTAACATGAGAGAGATAAGTAATTCTGTGTCTGTCATGTTCTTAAATGTAATATTTTCTTTCTGAGTCTGTGATCATCTATTTCAATGAAGAAAGAAGATTTGAAGACACATTGAGGTTGTTCATTTGAAGGGGAGAGCTGAAGTGATTACATGATGATCATAATTCTCATGATCATCATGAGGTGGAGAATGTTCTGAAAAGAGTTGAAATGTTTTGAAAGACCTACTAACGCAAGGGGAGAGCCACCGATCTGAAACATTTAAGGGGAGAGTCATCTAAAGAAGATCAATGATATACTTCAAAAGTTCAGAGATCAGAGTTACTTCAAAGATCAGATATCAGAGTTTAGAGCCCAAAACTTCAGAAGAATACAAGCCTTGATTACAAGAAGGGGGAGATTGTTAGAAACTTTATTTCTTGTAATTCAAGCTTGTTTAATTGCGCTTAATTGTAAATATTTAATTATACACTAAAGGGGAGATTGTTAGCTCTAAAATAGTTTATAATTAAATATAATAAAAGTCTAGGTTCAATTTATAATTAGGAATAGTTTACTTTGGGGGGAATCTTAATTTCCAAGACTTTAAGGGGAGTGTTTGAACAAACTCCCAAAGTAGGCTTAGGTATATATAGTATTGTTCTCCTAGGGTTTTAAGAAGAAGACACAAATGAGCCTCCACCTAGTGTGTGTGTTTTTGAGTGTGTGAAAGTTCCTAGAGATTGAGTGTCAAAATTCTCTCTTGTAATCTTCATATTCTTAATACAAATCATTTGATTATTGTGTTTGAGTGCAAAATATACTGGGAATCAAAGTTGTCAAAACCAAAGTACCATTGGGTACCAAAACCTGTTTTGACATGGGTACCCAAGAGTGCTAACATGTCTGGATACAAATCTGTTTGGATACCAAAGACATCTTGTTTTTTGCAGATAAAAGGTTTCTAGTTAATTCACACTAGAACCCGGTCCTCATTGGAAAGTGGTTTTAGTCATATCAGACTAGAACCTGATCTTCATTGGAAATGACTTTTGTACTTCTTAGTACAGAACCCAAGCTAAAGGCTATTAGTTACATCAGACTGAAAAGCTTCCGCAACAATGGCTTCTTATCATTTCTGATTAGATCCCGAGTCTGAAAGACGAATCTTTATGAATTTCTTGCCCGGAATTCAACTCTTAAGCTCTATTGACAAAGAGGGAGTTTTAATTTACAATTTTTTGCTCCTGATTTAATTTCCATGAGTTGACTAACTTTCTGTGCTTGTTTCCAGTGGGAGTTTCAGACACACTCTGACGAATACATTTTTCACAAAACTGTGTGTAATTTTCACAAAAATATCTTTTGCACACATCAAAAGATTTTTGAGCTGAAAGAATAATTTATTTTAAGGTTGTTCATCTATGTCTCTCTGAATATATCATTGAGGTTAATTCTTCTAATCTCTTTGATTTTCATAATCTCATTGCTTTTGAGATTCTTTTTGTTATTCTTCGATGCATTCTTAATTCTTATATTGAAACAAGGAAGACATTTTCTTCGGTCTCCGACTTCAGTTGATGCACATTGTGTCTAGAGCTGATTATATACATTCTTAGGAGATATCGAGTCTAACAGTCTGCGTGACTATAAACTGCTAGCCCAAAGTGACTAAGCCAGAACAAATAAAAGCGATTCTTTCATAATAAAGGATTTCACGATGACTATTTGGAAATCCTACTAGTGTTAATATCACGCCATCGCTGAAAGTAGGTCACATAGATTATGTCTATTGTGCAAACAGGACTCCTATGTGGACCTGGACTCTATTACTTAAAAATGAATTTGTTTCATTTTTCTCAAATTTGAAAAGCTTTGTTTATTTTTGTTAGGAAAAATTATCAATTTGAAGGGCAGTGAGATATGTTTGTTCAGAATAGGGGGAGAGGATATCATTTCAAGGGGGAGAGATACAATTTGTAATATTTCTGATTTGTAATTGTCAGTGTAATTGTTGTTGTATTTCTGCTACTGTAACTTCATTGCATCTACGTCTCTGAAGATTTTGCATGACGTTCATAATTGTTATGAGCATCATGAGGGGGAGAAAAGCTATATTTCAGAGACAACTGCTGAGTAGTTTGAAGACAATGAGAACAAATGTTCAAGACAATTGAAACAACTACAGAAGTTTTAAAGACGAAAGATGATAAAGTTATATATGATTGATTAAATTGATCAATGGAGAGAATCAAAAGTTGTTCATGATTCAAGGGGGAGAGTTTGCTCAAATGAAAAGAAAAGATCAGAGAAGAAGAGATATGAAGATCATAGAGAGTCAAAAAAGTTCAGAGATCAAAGAAAAGAAAATAGAAAAGGGTTGAAGATCCTGTTCTGAACTTTGAATGAGGATTGCTTTCATCTCTAAGGGGGAGATTTTTGGGTACAAATATTAATAGAGATGAAAATAATTGTGTAGTAATAGTTCTGGGCGCTTTATACAAATAATCAATAGTTATAGTTTGTATATAAACAAGTGTACTGGTACTGTTGTTAGATAGGTATGCTTACACAAATCTGAAAGATACAGAAGATACGGATTGAGAGGGAACTGAGATTGCAAGTTTGTCAAACAAGAAACTAAATGTAATATTCTCATCTCTATCGAATCATTCAATATATTGTGTTGATGATTATTGTTCTTGTTATATAATTGTGTATTGAATTGTTTAATAATGAGTATATCAGTATGTGAGAAATGTTTGCTCCTTCGTGCGGAGGGCACATATAACCTGTTTTAATAACGTTGGGAAGCATGGATATCAAACAGTTCATCGTGCTGGGAAGCACGAATCCCGAGACATGCATCTCAATGGTTGTTAAGATATCGATCGGGGCTGTACAACATGGCTGAGATGAGTATATCGGATGATTAGTCCCTGACAGTGGTGACATGTTTATAACATGTCAAGTACAAGAGTGCTTCGTTAAAAATAAATCATGTCAGAGCGCCAAATGAAATATATGAGACCCTCGTTACGTAACCACATACACGTCAACCACGATTAATACAAAACCAAACAAAAAAATTTCATTGATTCCATAACAAGCTTAATTCAACACATGAAATACATTATTTTAAATAAACACCCAATCGTACAACAAGGTTCCAGACTATCTTCAACACCCTCAAACTTTATTCTAATAAACCAATACTTCTCATTTGAATCTCTATAATTCAGTTACCAATAGCGAGTAGTGGAATCCTCAAGTTAGTTAAATAAGCTAGAAGGTCCAGCAGCGGATTTACATTTTCCTGAAAATCTCAACAACTAAAAGGGTAAGCTATGCTTAGTGAGTACAGAGATTTTATATTCCATAAGTCTTTATGTGGCACACATGAGTCACACTGGTGACAAACGTCGTGCACCCCTTCGTACACGAAGTACAGACACATATATGTGCATAAAGCTCCACCGTGCCTTTGAATGGAATATATAAAATCAATTGACGTGAAAATTACCATCGGGGATACTACACCTGCCCTTCGGGACCACAGAAGAATCAGCTCCATGTCATATAGCCTCGATAACATTGAATTACCACTCATAGCATGAAAGCCTATCACGTTGATGCACTACAAAGAGAACGAAACATGTAATATCATGTATCCAAGCAACAATATGCATCAAAATAAACGCAAGTTAGTAGAGTGCCAAACGAATATGATACAACATGCCTCAGTGATCATAGCTAACATAAAACAAATGCAGACATATAAATCTGAGTACTCACAGTGGTTACGTCAAATAACTCTATTTATATATTATTACTCCTCGGGATTTCAATTGGATTTAGAGATGACTATCACCTGTTCTTTTGGTAAGAACACTCCCCACTGTGTGTTTAACAACACCACAAGGGACCTATCACATTAATAGTATTACCTTACCATCTAAGCCTAAAAAGTTAATAAATTTCATAAAATTTTACAAATTTGTGTCTAACGTCGAATCCCCTTTGGGTCTGAAGTTCGGACCATCCAAAGTTCAAAATGGATCCGAAGTTTTAATATTAACTAGGTCTGAAGTTCCCATCATCTGAAGTTCCCATCATCTGAAGTTTGTGCTACCTCAAAATACTGTGTAATGACCCCAAAGTTCGGATCCTTAAAATAGATTCCAAGCTCGCCTGCACTAGGATCGACTCGTCGAGTTGAATCGAGGTCTGAAGTTCGGATCCCACTTTGAAAGTTTGCATGATACTTGAGAAATCCCATCCGAAGTCCAGATCTGATCTAAAGTTTGGGTCTCAACCGAAATTCAGGTTACAAGGTACTTGGTAAAACTTTTGGATTTCAAAGTTCATAGGCGACTCAATGAGTCACCATGCGACTCGTCGAGTCGATGTGCAAAATTGCACATCGAGAACTACGGGTATACCCAAAATTTTACCAAATTCGGTTTTATGCTACATACAGTCCATACAATCGATTTATTATCATATGTTGAGTGTTTTTAAGTCATTTTTCATATCAATAACACACTTTTGATTCCATATTTAACCAAAAAAATGAAGGAAAACTTCAAGAACATAAAACCCCAATAGTCTTACCTTTTTGTGGGATCAATTGGTGATTATTGTTTCTAACATTTCACGAAGCTTCATTTGATGATTATCAACTATAAATTAAGATATGCAATAATAATTTCTTTGTTTACCCATTGATTTTATATTTTAATTTCATTCAAGATGAAACCTAAACCCCCAAGTATCAAAATAACGGATTCTTAACTTAAATCTGACTTAAATCTTTGTATTTTCAACTCCTATTGTGAATTTCTCCACCAAATCTGAATTTTCAGTAAAATTCTTGAATGATTTTAGAGAAAAAGTGTGTGTGTGTGTGTCTAGTAGGTGAATGTTTAAAGAATGAGTCTTTGAAAGACTAAAAGTCTTTTCTCCCATCTTTTTTGGTTATTCACACAAGGGGTCCTTCCACTTACTTCTCTTCTTAAATAAAGTTCCAAGTCTTATATTTTCACCACCAATTTGTAGGTTCCAAAAGATTTCGCTAGTGAATTGTTCTAAGCTGTAGAGGGTGGGGGGGGGGGGGTTAATACAGCTATTTAAAACTCAACACTCTTTTGTCAATGTTTGTGCATACTATTAACAAGTGTTAACTACAAACAAGCTTGACTGCGAAAACGTTCAAGCTGAGATGACAGATACAACAGATGTTCAACTAATCTAAGACACCCTCAGACTAGATACAATGAATACACTCACTTAGCTGAACTCACTGTTTTTACAAGACACGGATGGACAGCTTGGACACACGTTGTAGTTTCATTTAAGCAGACTTGCATTCATGGAAAAACACACGTCAATGCACGATCTGATTTTCTCACTCTTGGTTATCTCACAATCCTTAGAACCTTCCTTTTATACTCTCACTGAGAATCTCAGTGAAGCTTCTTCAATGGACGATGAGATAGTGGGATGTCTTTCCAAAAAGACAAAACAACTTTTCTGCGCATTCTGATAAAGCAGACTTGTCTTCATGTGGCAGAATCATTGTCTTTTTCTCTTTATCTCTGATGCATAAGCCTTTAACCAAAAGAGGAATTTCAACTTTGCATCTTTCTTCTTTAATAAAGGCCTTTTTGATATAAGAAATGGTCTGTCACCCATATCAGATATCCTTTTGTCTTCATGTAACAGAACAACGTAGGCAGGCTTTTGCAGTGTCTGTTCTCCACTTTGTCTTTGACTTTGTAACTGATCTTGTAGCCAAAAACAATACGTGAGGACTAGGAAACATATTCCATAAAGTGTTTAACCTATTCCTAAAGAGCAGGTTCTGTTCACAAAGTACAGAACACTTAGAATCTGTCCAAGCTGCTTAGCAAAACAGAGCAGCGTAGACAGTTTATGTCCAGCCTGTTCAACAGAATGAACAGCTTGGGCTATCTGCCTTTGTTGCAATGAATACAACAGGGTAAACAGCTATCACTGATATTGCAAATCACTTTTCAGGTTTCATTAAGGCATTAACAGTCCTTAAATTATACCTTCAAGTACATCAAACAGGTGGATTAAAAATCTCCCCCTAAGATGTAGAGCAAGATTGACTGAGGCCTTTTTGTGCCTAACAGTCTTTCCCTATTTGCAATAATCAGTCAAAGCTGATTTTATCAATAATCACTATATATTTTTATCATTACATTAGGTTGAATTAAAATTACAACATCAAGGTAAAGTAAAAGGTCAGTTTATATATATACTGATTTTGATTACATGACAGCACATGTTTTTACTAGAGTACAACTGATGTACTAATGCATATCACAACTGATGTAAAATAGAGGTTACAACTAATGTACATAAAAATTCAACAAGTTGGACTGTTGATGATGGGAGCAAGTAATGGTAAGCCTGTCCAATTGATGGACAGCTTGTTCAATCATTGTTAGGAGTTCCTCCAGCTCTGTATCCTTTCTGTTTCTCTTTGCCTTTATCTTGGGGGTAGCCACTGAGATACCCTTAATCTGTTCTTCTGAGATCATGCCAAGATCTCTCACTCACTCCATCAACTTTTTGACATATGACCTGATAGTCTTAGCTATTTCAGACTTAGACTGGCTCAGGGAAACTGCCAACTCCACCTATTGTCTGTATCCCATTTGAGCAACGTCAGTGTATTCATATGCTTCCAGTTCTGGGCTTGTAGCACCCATTCTGGTTATCAGTAGCTTCCACTGTTTGCCTTTCCTTGAGATGGGAAGAACATTGACAATTGTTTCCTTGGCAAGTCTTCTGTCAGCAACATCAAAGAACTTTTTCCTTGCTAGGTTGTCAAAGTGAATCTGGGCTCTTGCAGATGATGCTTGCTTGGACTTGGTCACTGAGACCTGAACACCCTGTTCCTTATCACCTTCCTTTTCAACCGCTGACTCCTTAGCAGCTTCAAGCAATTTTCTTTGCACATCCAAAGAAGGCATTTTAATTTTGCTTACCTTTTTGAATGCAACAGATCTAGCAGCTTTGGCAGAGGCTTCTTCCTGATTTAGTCTTTCAAGGGCCTGGAGCTGTTCATCTCTGTATTCATAGTATTGCTCCATAGAAACACCCATTTGTTTATCTCTTGCATTGTCAAACTTTAGCTGTGCTGCTCTTTAGTGGTCAGGGTCTACAGCTGCTTTCTTCTTTCCTTTGGTTGTTATAGTTTGAACAGCTTCAGGAACCTCTTCCACTTCTTCTTCTTCTTCATTCTTGAAGAATCAGATGTCTCCTTCTGCTTGGCCTGTCCCCAGGAATGGATTCCTCCACCATAGTTTGTGCATAATTTGGAGATCCACCCTGAGTAGGCTGAGCAGCTTCAGTGTGATGGGTGACATCCTCAGTGGGACCTGTTTGTGATGCACCTGCTGCTTGACCAACAGATGCTAATTTCTCCTTAGAAGGAGAAGAGGTTTTCTCCCTCTTAGACTTAGTCTTTGAGGCAGATAACTTCTCCCCCTTTGAAGGAGATGGCTCAGAACCTTAAACAATTGGTCTGCCTGGAGAAAGCAATTCAGCAGGCTTAACAGCAGTTTTGGCAGCAGGCTTGGGGCCAAGCAGGCTATGCACTAAGAAAGCCAGATTGTCCTTAACCTCTACAAGCTGGGTAAAGCAGGTCTGAAGAAATGAGGATTAAGAATCGGCAATTGAGGACAACTTTAATAGGTTTTCACTGTCAGAAGTTGTGAACAACAAACTTTGAAGCTGTGCAAGATGTAACTCAAGAGAGTCTTACACATCATCAAGGTTTGCTGACACGAAATTGGACAGAGAGATAATGAGAGAGTTTAAGTTGTCCAATGTAGTAGGAAGGGTAGTAGTGCAAGTGGTCAGGAGAGTGGACAGCTGTTGGGAGATGGCTGTCATGGAGGACACAGACGCCTATTGGTGTGAAAGGATAGAAGAGAGAGTACTGGAGATAATTTGCAACTGTGATGTGAGTGCCAGCAGCAGTAAGGACTGATCAGCTTGGGGAGTGATTGGAAAGGAATTCTTGAACAAATCAAAGAATCCCTTGAGTTATGCAGACACAAGTCTGAGATTATTGAGTGTAGGGAAGTCATGGAAGTTTCAAAGGAACCAACTTTGTTGGTCGCAAAGAAAGCTAATCCTTCAAAGGAAGATCTTTAGGGGAAGGAGCAGTATTGGTGGATTGTTAGATTATGTAGATGGTGAGGAATGAGACTGGGATGATAATGAGGTTTACCTTTGACAGAAGTTCCATAGCCTGGGCATAAGTAAGATGGCCCAGCTTGGAAGGATCAACGAGTCCTTCAGCAGTGGCTGTAGCTGCTTCATCAGGAGAAGGGGTAAGAGAGTGTGGCCTTTCAGATGCTGCTTGTCTTGCAGCACCCTCATCAAGACCTGGGGTGGTTCCCACAGTAGCACCTTGGTTAAGAGGTGCCTCATCATGGGGAGATGGTATTTGCATTTCAACATCAGCAGTGGTGAAACCTGTTGATGGAATGTGCATTTGAGGAGCAGCCTCACCAGAGGGATGGTCTGTTCCCTGTGGTTCATCAACTTGGGAGGTTGGTCCTTCACCAGCTATTGGGTGTACAACAGCCGTATCATGAGGAGCAGAAGTTTGATGCTGATCTACTGGATGGTCTAATCCAGCAGCTTTAGCACCTCATGTAGACTCATGTTGTGTAAGAGAAGTATGGAGTGGAGACTCTGTGGACTTAGTGTGGAGTGGAGTGAACTCCTGTCTGTCAATATCCTCAGCCTGTTAGGAGGCTAGGATAGTTGAAGTGGTAGTCTCCATATGTACAACTGGTTTCTGTTGGGAGGAACAAGAGGGTCTAGGCTAACTCTGGGTAGACTTATGTTGGAGTGAAGCCTGCTTCAAGTTTGCTGAACCTTCTCCGAAAATAGGAGAAGCAGCGGGGGTTGCTTCTTTTTCAACTGACTCCTGTTGGGAGGGCTCAGAGGGGCTAGTTTAGGATGATGGTTTCTTTTTGGCTAAGTATTTGCATCTGTTGTATGATTTAAGGGATGAAGTGGAGGATAGATGTTGTGGAGAGGTGATGAGGGGTTCTGTCTGGACTGCTGGTGAGACTGGGTCAGAATCAGGAGGGTTGACCTGTTCCATAGTCTCAGGTACCACAGAGGCACAAGCCATAAAGGCTTCAGGTTCAACATATGAACCAGGGTGAGAACCAGCTCCCCCTCAGCCACAGAGGCTGATGGGGCAGACTTGGACTTAGCTGTTTAGCCTTCTTGCTGACAGACTCAGCTTGAGTCGATTCCAGGACCCTTTTAACAACTTTGGGCCTAGATTGGATTTTCCTCTGGGAGCAGTCACTGGATCCACCCTCACAGTAGAGGGTCCTTCCACCATACCAAGCAACCTCCTAATTGGTGTAGAAAGAGGAGGCTCATTTGGGAGTACATGGGTGTAGAAAACTCAATTCCCAATCACTAGGAAACCAGCAGTACGTAAAATAGGCTGAGAGTTATATAAAAGCTCACCACAAACATGCTTGAAGATGAGGCTCAGAAACCGTGGATATCGAACAGCAGCTGGATGTGTTTCCTGCTGCACCAGGTTCCTCAAATTCATGAAAATCCACCGAGCCATGTTCTTAGTAGTCCCATCTACCAGCTGTAGAACTATTGGGATCTCATCACGGCTGAGCTGGTCAAAGGAACCAACTTTGCTGCTGAAGCACATCACCACAGAGGCAAACCTGAAGCTGTAAGTAGGTGATAGATCATTTCTGAACAGGGCGGCTCCAATCTTGGGTTCTGCTACACCACAGAAGCGTAGCAGGATTCCCATTTGGTCATTTTCAGGGTGTGGCTGATCATAGGTTTCAGCCACAGGGAGATGAAGAACTTCCCTGATAAGACCAGTAGTGATCTCAACGCTCTGAGTCCCATTGAGAATGGTTCCCCTGATGATTTTGGTTGCTGGGTCGTAGGCACAGGTGTACCAAAATTCATACACCGTCTCCTGGTACAGGACACCAAGAGAAGCAGTCATGGCGTTGTGCAGAGGGTGAACCTTAAGAAACTCCACCATATTCTCATTACCTTTCCCCACATAGTTTTTGGGGATGGTTAGATATGCTATGTAGTTTGTGGGTTTCAGTGTTAGCATCGTGGTAATAGAAGAATGTTTATGTACGTCCTTACCAACGAATACTGGGAGCAAAGGGTTGTTTTGGTGAGCCATGGTTAAAGTAGTGGAGATATGAGCACAGGACACTTAGTCTATTTTAGGTTTCTTTGGAAGTTATGGTAGCAGTAGAGAAAGAAGAAGATGAAACAGTATAGGAGGTATTTAAAGGATTCGAATGTGAGTGGTTAATAGAGAGAAAGGTTTGGTCGGTTGATTTGAAATGTTCTTTATTGGAAGACGGAACGATTGTCCATGTCAGAACGATTGTCAGACCACTTGAACCCTTTTTAATCACTAACACACGTTAACACACATTATCCGCAGTAATTAAGTTAAATAAAAACAGAAATTAAGTAACTTAATTGTGAAGAAAGGTAATTAAAACTGATGGTCTAAGCTGTTGGTTAAACCTGTGATGAGCATGGTCATCACAAGTTGTTCATTCAACCTGTGCAGCTATGCAAGAACAGGTTGTGTTCAATAGCTGACCAGGTTACAAGACAATGTCTTGTATGACAGATTGAGAGAGTGAGCAGGTTGGAGGTTTGATCAACATACCAGGTTTGAGGTGAAAACTGATATTGTCAAACCTGTTATACGCTCAAGCTGTTCAAGTTTTCATAAACTGGCTAAGTGTAGAACATGCATAGGCTGTTCTGCCTAAGCTGTTCTGGGAAACTTGAGCAGTGTGAGACCTATAATAACATAGAACATTTAGGACACTTAGTCACTTTTATTTAACATGCTCAGCTTGCTTACAAGATAATTAAACCTGTTTTCATCAAGAGACTTGGTGAAAATGTAACTTACCTCCACATTACCTTTCTAGATGTGATCCCTAATGAAGTGATGTCTGACTTCTATATGCTTTGTTCTTGAATGAAATACTGGATTGTTGGATATAGCTATAGCACTTGTATTATCACACAGAATAGGAGTTTTCCTATATACAAGTCCATAGTCTTCAAGCTGATGCTGCATCCATTGAATCTGCCCACAGCAGCTTCCAGCAGCAATATACTAAGCTTCAGTAGTAGAAGTAGAAACTGAGTTCTGCTTCTTGCTACACCAACTTATCAACTTACCACCAAGGAGTTGACACCCACCTGTTGTGCTTTTTCTGTCTACCCTGCAGCCTGCAAAATCAGAATCTGAATAACCTGTTAGCTCAAGACTTGAGTATTTGGGATACTAAAGACCCAAACCTGGTGTACCCTTAAGGTATCTGAAGATTCTTTTTACAGCGGCTAGATGTGATTCGTTAGGATCAGCTAGAAACCTAGCACATAACCTGGTAGCAAACATAATATCTGGTCTACTAGCAGTTAAATATAGCCAGCTCCCATCATGCGTCTGTAAGCTGTTACTGAAGCAGCTTTGCCACTTGCATCTGCATCCAACTTTACATTGGTTGCCATTGGGGTTTTGATTGGAAAACTTTGATCAAATTTAAACTTTTTCAAGAGATCTAAAGTATACATTCTTTGATTTATAAAAATTCCATTAGAGGTTTGTTTAACCTGTAATCCTAGAAAGAAAGTAAGTTCTCCCATCATACACATTTCATATTTAGATTTCATGAGTAGTGAAAAATTCTTGCATAACTGCTCATAAGTAGAACCAAATATTATGTCATCCACATAAATTTGAACAAGCATAATATCAGACTTCACCTTCTTTATGAACAGTGTGGTATCCACTTTACCTCTGGAATAGCCATTGCTTATAAGAAAATTAGTTAGAGTGTCATACAAGGCTCTAGGGGCTTGTTTTAGACCATAGAGGGCTTTGTCCAACTTATAGACAAAACCTGACTGATATTCATTTTCAAAACCTGGATGCTGCTTAACATACACTTCTTCTAGCAGCTTTCCATTCAAAAAATGCACTCTTCACATCCATTTGAAATACCTTCATGCTCTTGTGGGCAGCAAATGGCTAGAAACAAACGAATTGCCTCTAACCTGGCCACTAGAGCAAATGTTAAATCATAGTCAATACCTTCTTCCTGTCTGTATCCTTGAGCAACCGGTCTTGCCTTATTTCTAATAACACGATCTTGCTCATCCATCTTGTTCCTGAAGACCCATTTGGTGTCAATTATTGTTTTTCCTTTAGGAGCAGGGACCAACATCCATACTTTATTTCTCTCAAACTGATTGAGCCCTTCTTGCATAGCAGTGATCCAATTGGCATCTTTCAGTGCTTCATCCACTTTCTTATGCTCCATCAGGGACACAATGCTACAAAACATACAGAAGTTTCCTAAGCTGTCCCACCTTGTTTGCACCCCTTTGTTGATGTCACCAATTATTTGATCATTTGGGTGACACCTGATCCACTTAGGATCTTGTCTCAATGAAGATTCTCCTGAGTTATTAGCATCTTCAACAGGTCCTGTTGAGCAGCTCTCAAGATTTTCAGACATACTGATATCTTGAGCCTGTTCACTTGTTGAGCATGACTCTCCATTGTTGAACATATCAGCAGAGGATCCATGAAAATCAGCATTGACTGGTTCAGGACATGATGTTGTAATTATGTCAGTACACTTATTCACACAGGGTGTATCAACATAGTCATCATCATGCCCACCATGATTAACAGGTTCCACTCTAGATGTAGTGGAATCTTCTGAGTCCTTTTCTTTATGAATGGAATGCATAAGATCATCAAAACTGAACTCTCTTGAAACTGATTCAGGAACGACTTTCGTAGAAGCACTCCTTGACTCTTCAAAGGTGACATCGATAGATTCATCTATCACCTTTCTCTTGTTGTTGTATACTCTGTAGGCTTTGGAAATAGCAGAATATCCAACAAACACACCTTCATCAGCTTTGGGTTCAAATTTTGCCAGGGACATCCAAACACATGGAAATAACTATTGTTTGGCCTTCTCCCATTGATTAACTCATAAGGAGTCTTGTTGAGCCATTTCACCACCAAGGATCTATTTTGGGTGAAGCAGGAAGTGTTGACAGCTTCAGCCCACAATGATGAAGGTAAACCTAATGCACACAACATGGTTCTAGCAGCTTCAATGAGAGTTCTGTTTCTCCTTTCAGCAACTCCATTTTGTTGAGGAGTTCTTACTGCTGAGAAGTTCTGTGAGATCCCTCTTTCTTCACAGAAGTCCTCAAGAGTACTGTTTCTGAATTCAGTACCATGATCACTTGTAAGCTGCTTTACTTGAGCAGAGTTCAACATCTCCATCTTTTTGATAAATCCAATGACTTCTCTAGAAGCCTCTCCTTTGCTCTTCAGAAAGATCACCCATGTAAACCTGGAGAACTCATCAACCATTACTAGAGTGTATCTTCTTCCTCCTAGACTTGGGACACTGATTGGTCTAAACAAGTCCATGTGGATTAAGAAGAGAGGATTATCAATAGAGAAATTATGCTTAGATTTAAAAGATGTTTTTCTCTGCTTGCCTTTCTCACAAGTTGTGCAGAGTTTATCCTTAACAAAGGTTATAGAAGGCAAACATGTTACCAACTCTTTCTTACAGAGTTTGTTGATATTCTTGAAGTTCAGGTGTGATAGCCATTTGTGCCATAACCAGTTGAAGTCTGCATTGCTTCTTGAGATAAAGCAGGTTTCAGTTGTGGGATCAGCAGATTTCATGTCCAAAACATATACACCTTTCTTTCGTTGAGCACACATCACAAGTTTGCCTTGGGAATCTAATATGTAACCCAGGTGCTCATCAAAGTTAACATTGTAGCCAGCATCACATAGTTGACTTATGCTTACAAGATTATGTTTTAGCCCAGACACATAGGCTTCTCTTTTGAATACAGCAGCACCAGCTTGAGGAGTTCCATATCATTCTGTGGATCCCTGTACATTGTCACCAAATGTGAATTTTGGCCCTTTTTCAAGCCTGAGATCACTCAGCAGGTCCTTACAACCTGTCATATGTCCTAAGCAGCTACTGTCCAAGTACCAAACCTGGGATGGTTGTTTGTCTTGAAGAGTGTCATGGGAAAATATTAGTTATTTTTAGGGGAACTCATCATAGGGATGAGTTCTCCTACTTCATCAACAAATGTTGATACACCAGTGATATCCACACTAATATTCCCTATTTGGATTATCTCAGCTTGGATACTACCCTCATTGACTACGTTACTTCACACACTTCTTGTTTTTGCAATGATAGAACTAGCAGAGTCCACAGACCTCATGTCCTCAGTTTCAGGACAGTCTTTGCCCATATGTGTCTTCTTCCCACACTTATAGCGTTTTCTTTTTTTAGCCTAAGAAGAGCTTCCAAAATCATATTCTGAATTATTTTTGTTGATCCTGTCTGCAGGTTTAGCAAACTTATTACTATTTTTAGAAAAATCAACAGTTTGGGTGGAAGGGACAGTGGCAACAGATTTGCCTGTATCTTCTTTCCTTCCACAGGTTTGGGAAACTTATTCCCAAATTTCTCAGGTTTGATTGGCCTTTGACCTTCCACAGGTTTGGGAAACTTATTCCCAAATTTCTCAGGTTGAGCAATGGCTTTACCTTTGCCCATACAGAGATGTGACATATGTTGCCTATCAACATAATCAATGCTTTTGGTTTTGAAAGACTTACCTTCATTTATAACCAATTTTCCACTATGATTTAAAATTTTATTTGAAATCACAGCAGATTAATTTCAACATGAGACTTACCCCTGTTGAAAGCAGGCTGCTACCTTTTGAAAACTTTTTCTCAAAATGATCAGCATCAAAAGGATTGACAGGTCTCTTACCATCAGCTTTAGACCCAGAGCCTGTTTTATCAACAAGCTTAGAGTCCACAGCTGCAGCTTGAGCTTGTTTTCCTATCTTTTGCTTGTGTCAACCAGCTGAGCACTTAGCAGACTGACTTGATGGAGAACACATTCCATCATCAGCTTTTAGAGCTTTTACACACAAGCTGTCAGCATTTTGAGCACTTACCATTCACTTTCTGGATGAAAGTGCTGGGAAGCTCAACAAGAGTGGATAAGTCATTTTTCAGATTATTTATCTCAGCAATAGAAGCTGCTTTGTCAAGATCCCCTCCAAGATAGGCTTGGATTTGTGCAGGGATTTGTTGACTAATGCAATGGCTGACTTTTTATGCAGATTGGCAACAAGAGTCAACAATGTTTTGAAGCTTTACATGTTTTATGTCCGTTTCTCTCTTTTCTTCTAATAAAATGAAATTGATGTGTTCTAATTCATCAAGTTTAGTTTCCAACTTATGGAAACTGTCCAGTTTACTAGATTTTATTTCAAGATTAGTTTTAAGCTTGGAGATATCGGACAACAAAACATTATGCTTCTCAGCAGCAGCTTTTTAATCAACAAGCATATATTCAAACATTTTTACTTTTTCATCAAAACTGTAAGCCATAAAATTTTGTACCATGTACATCATTGTTGGATTCCAGTTCTCTAAAGATGAGTCAGATTTCTCCGAATCACATGTCTCTGCCATGAGTCCCTTTTGCTTGTTGGAAGCCACTGAGTCTTCCAACTTCTTCAGCTTAGCCATGGCCATAAGATACTTAACCCTGTAGCCATCATCCCTGTTTGTCTTGAAAGGTTTGGATGATTGACAAACAACTTTAGACACACAGTCAGTAGTTATATGGCCAGTTTTGCCACATTTAAAGCACTCAACCTTAGTTTTATCAAATGCCTACTTTTTAATGGCACCTGACTTCTTCTGCAGCATTCTTCCACCAAACCTCTTCTTGTTGAACTTCTTGACAAGCATTGCAATCATTTGCTCATCATCCAGTTCAGCAAGATCTTCGCAGTCTTCCTCTTCATACATCTCTTCCCTTTCATCATTAGCATATTGATCAGGTAGTGTGAACACATCACATACCTAACCAACACGTTGTCCCATGCTGGCCACAAAGGCAGCACCTCTCTTAGACATTTCCAAGGCATTTCTTTTCTGTTGCCTTGACTGCTCATCATTCAGTAAGGATCCATACAGATTTACAAGATCCAAACCTTTGATGGTGCCTGAATTTCTTAAGATAGTAGAAAAATAGTTCCATTCTTCAGGTAGGATGTCCAAGAACTTGTTCACTGGAGTCAAGTTATCCTTTGTGATCCCAACAGCTTTGAGATCATTTATAAGAGCAGTGAACCTGGTATAGTTTTCTGTGAGAGACTCCTGTGGTTTTGCAAAGAAGAGTTCATACTGTCTATCAAGGTTGTTAATCCTGTTATCCTGTGTGATAGTGGGACCATCATAGATGGTACACAAAGTATCCCACATCTCCTTTGCAGTTTTCATTTTCTCAACCTCTTTGAACACATCATCAGGATGAGAAATGACCAGGTTATTCCTGGCTCTTGCATCAAGAGCACCCAGCCTTTTGTCTTCATCAAACCATTGAGCATTTGCCCTCTCAAAGGTTCTGATCTCAGGGGCAGCTCCTTCAACAGCTGGAGTGATGGTAGTAACAGAAGTTGGCACATAGGGACCTTCCATTACTATCTCTGGCAGTTGTACATCCAGATTATCTAAGTAGAGCATCATTCTGCACTTCAAACCAGAGAAGTTTTGATGATTGAATTTGGGGGGGTTTGGCCATAGAACCATTGTCATAATAAGATGAGGAACTGGCAGCACTGTTATCCATGGGAAAGTAGGGAGAACGAGATATCTAGAGTTAACACACACTCTATCTGCTCTGATACCAGTTGTAGGTCCCAAAAGGTTTCCCTATTGAATTGTTCTAAGCTGTAGAGGGGGGTGAATACAGCTAGTTAAAACTCAACACTCTTTTCTCAATGTTTGTGTATACTATTAACAAGTGTGAATTACAAACAAGCTTGACTAAGGAACGGTTCAAGCTGAGATGACAGATACAACAGATGTTCAACTAACCTAAGACACACTCAGACTATATACAATGAATACACTCACTTAGATGAACTCACTGTATTTACAAGACACAGATGGACAGTTTCAATAAGAACAACTTTGACACACGTTGCTGTTTTATTCAAGCACACTTGCATGCATGGAAAAACACAATTCAATGCAGATATGATTTTCTCACTCTTGGTTATCTCACAATCCCGAGAAACTTCCTTTTTATACTCTCACTGAGAATCTCAGTGAAGCT
This sequence comes from Centrapalus pauciflorus, assembly GCA_020465985.1. Classification (NCBI taxonomy): domain Eukaryota; kingdom Viridiplantae; phylum Streptophyta; class Magnoliopsida; order Asterales; family Asteraceae; genus Centrapalus; species Centrapalus pauciflorus. Next base: position 137,735 of record JAANYP010002416.1, on the reverse strand, counting down.
TCTTCATTGGACGATGAGATAGTGGGATGTGTTTCCAAAAAGACAAAATAACTTTTCTGCACATTCTGATAAAGCAGACTTGTCTTCATGTGGCAGAATCTTTGTCTTTTTCTTTTTGTCCTTGTTGCATAAGCCTTTAACCAAAAGAGGTATGTCAACTTTGCATCTTTCTTATTTTATAAACGCCTTTTTGATATAAGAAATGGCTTGTCACCCATTTCAGATATCCTTTTGTCTTCATGTAATAGAACAGCGTAGGCAGGCTTTTTTTAGTGTCTGTTTTCGACTTTGTCTTTGACTTTGTAACTGATCTTGTAGCCAAAAACAATACGTGAGGACTAGGAAACATATTCCATAAAGTGTTTAACCTGTTCCTAAAGAGCAGGTTCTGTTCACAAAGAACAGAACACTTAGAATCTGTCCAAGCTGCTTAGCAGAACAGAGCAGTGTAGACAGTTTATGTCCAGCCTGTTCAACAGAATGAATAGCTTGGGCAATCTCCCTTAGTTGCAACGAATGCAACAAGGTATACAGCTTTGGCTGATATTGCAAATCACTTTTCAGGTTTCAATAAAACATTAACAGGCCTAAAATTATTCCTTCAAGTGCATCAAACAGGTTTGATTAAAAATCTCTCCCTAAGATGTAGAGTAGGTTTGACTGAGACCTTTTTGTGTCTAACACTTCATATAACTTATTTATAAAACATAAGTTTATATGATTTCCTTAATTATTCAAATTATATCAATCAACCATACTTCCACATAAATAAAATTTTCAATAATAATCCAACTTGATTTCATCAATTACATAATTCAAGTAATTAACACAAATTAAAATAATTTAAATTTTTAGGATGTTACAAAATATATATGAACAACAGGAACATGTCATCATGTATATGTAAGCCATGACAACAAATGCAAGAATAGTAATCTATCACACACAGTGGTTTTAATTTTAGCATGAATGCACTGGAACACTTCCACAGGGTCTTACATTGTTCCCAATGCTTGAATCTTATCAACTACACAATGACCTTATTAAGTCAATATATATTTTTCCCATATCTGTATTTGTTCATTTCATATGATTTCTATAAAATCTATCATAATAAAAAAGTCGACTATGAATTCTCATAATTGATCCGAAGTTCGGACCACATCCGAAGTTCGAATGATCCAAACTTTAGACGGTCCGAAGTTCTATCATTGGGTTTCAACTTAATAAATTTTTCTATCATATGATCCGAAGTTCACTTGTTTCCTCACTTTAGATCCGATGTTCGGATGCCCTCTTAGATCCGAGGTTCGGTTTCCTATCCTTCTGATGACATAGAAAAATTTTAATAGTTCAAATTGCCATACAAAGTCCGGAGGGTCCAAACTTTGCATGATTCGAACTTCATACTTAAGTTCTTATTGCCCGAAGTTCATAAATTTTCCAGTTTTTCAATAAATCATTTGTACCAATCCTGTAAGTGACATAAATCTATACACAACCCAAAATACCATTATAACTTATTATTTATCATCAATTTAATTGTTACTGTACAAAATTAGGCCAAAATAGGCCATTTATGCCATTATGTGTTGCGCACACACACACACACACACACACACACACACACACACACTGAAACACTTAGTTAAAGTCATATTCATACCTTGGAGTTGAATCAAATGCTGAAATATATGTATATATCTTGCTTATGACTCGATTTAAACTTCCCAACTGTAAATTACAACATGCATTCTCAAAATTAATCACAATCTATGATTTGGTCTTCATAAAAACCGAGCCAAAACCCCTTACCTTGAATCATTTGTTGCAGTAGTTATAGCTTCTTCTAAGCTATGTATTTCATGAATTTCAACATTTAAAATCAAGTAATTCTTGATTTTGATTTTAGAGAGAGAGAGAGAGAGCCGTAAGAGATGAAGCAGATGCAAGATTTTAGAGAAAGAAAGTGAATTCGCCAAGATGAACGTTCATTTACTTTATTCCTCTTTTCATATTTCAAGTTTGCTACATGTGCAAAAATAACCTTTTCAACTTATACATTCATACTTTATCATCTCAAATCTTAATTATTTTCACTAATTATAATGTAAAAATGAGTTGAAGTTCATCTTCAAAATATCCCTTTCCTTGAATATTCACTCTAACAACAATGATGATGCCACATTATTTATTTCTTATTTCTTTTGAGTTCCATAATCCATATATATTTCCAACTTATATTGTCTGAATTTAATTAAAATGGAATTATCACCCATTAAAATTACGTAGAGTAGTACTTAAATGTCTTATTACACATATTTCAAAAATAGAGATGTTACAGCCTGGGTTCCACAACGCTCATACTTCGTCTGCGAAGTCATGCTGCGTTAAAAAAACTGTAGTACTTTGTCTCATGTCATCTTTTGATTCCCAAATATGGTTAGCTCCCCGATGATGCTTCCTCTTCACAAGCACCGTATTCACTTCTTTCTTTCTCAGCTTATACTGTTTTCCAAAAAAAACATTCTTGTTCAACAACATACCGAAGCCTTTCATCTATTTGTATTTCCGAGTGATCAGTCAATGGTTCCCTTTCGAGTACCCGACTCTTTCTAAGATATCCCACATGAAACACTGGATGTACTCCAGATAGCTTTCAGGTAACTTCAGATGATTAGACTGGTTTTCGATCTTCTCAATGATATAGAAAGGTCCAACGAATTGGGATAACTTTTCTCACTTAACGGATCTTGTAACCCCTTTCATTGGTGAAACCTTTAATTATACCTAGTCATCCTTCTGAAACTCAATCTCTTTGTGGCGACGATAATAATACCACCTTATCTATCTTGTGTCATTTTCATGTATTGCCTAATCAGCTGTATCTTTTCATTAGTTTCCTGCAAAAGTTGGAGTCCTACACTTTCTTCCATACAAAAACTCAAATGGTGCCATTTTTATCATTGAATGGTAATTGTTGTTGTAAGAAAGCTCAGCCAAAAGAAGATGATTGTCCAAGTTACCATCCCGATCTATGATGCAGACTCTCAACATGTCTTCAAAAGTCAGAATTGTTCTTTCACTTTGGCCATCTGATTGTGGTTTGTAAGTTGTTCTCATAGCAATGCGAGTACCAATACCTTCTTGTAATATTGTCCAAAAGTTGGAAATCAATCTATCATCACGATCTGATACAACCCATGTGTAACAACCCGAACTTTAATTAGCATTAATTAACAAGTTTAACGTCAATTAATACGTTAAATGTAATTTTAATTGCATTACTAAACAACCCGAACTATATTTAGCATTAATTAATACGTTAAATGTAATTTTAATTTCATTATTATCAATGTAATTTTTAATTAATTTAATAAAAGTTACAACTAAGTCATAAGTTCTAATTATATTAATAATTAAATACTTGTAATGTTATTTAAGTTAAAATGAAAGAAGTAAAGTTAAGGGGTCTAAATCATAAATTGTCCATATCTATAAAGTTTAAATAAGGGTTAAACATGTTGAAGAGACATTCTTTAATTGCTTCCCAAATTCCTAAAAACACACACTACATGAAGAAACGTACATCTCTTTAGAAATTTTGATACATTATATATCAATTCAAGCAACAAAATACACGATTGTAATCTATATAACAATGAGAAAAAGATGATACAAGTAATTCTAGTTATTTAATTTTTATTTAACAATCTCATGTATGCATGCAAAGCTACGGTTCCTTGAACTTGAATATGTTTCAAGTTTTCTTTTAAATCACAAAATTGGTCATCAGTTAGTGTTGCAAACCTAAAAGGAAGCCCATGCATGTGTTTGTTATGTATTCAATTGATTATATTAGTAATTTGAGAGTCTAATTCCAAGCTTTGCACAAAAACTCTTAAACTTAAAAATATGCTTCTAAAATATGTGTTTTACGCTTCTGTTTTGCTGAGAACGGCTGACAAAGAAGGCCAATAGGCCTTCGGCCTAGTCTCTAAGGGATTTCTGTGTTGTTTTTTTTTATCAAATGTAAGTCTTAATCACCAATTAACCCTTTGTTTTGGCTGCTAAAACTAATGAAAAATGGAGATTAAGGAGCAGCGTTTCTGTCCTGTGTTTGCATCAAAATGTGTTTTCTATTTCTGTTTTGGTCCGTAAAAATGGCCAACAATAGCCGAATGGCTTTCAGCCAGGACCCTATGCATTCGTATGTTAATTGCGACATCATCTTGATGTATAAACTTTCCGTTAATACATGTAATTGCTGCTGGAAAATGAAACCAAACATGAAGAGAGGTCGAGTTTGGTGCTGTGTTTTGTTTCTGTTTTGGGCCGTAAATAATGGCCAAGAGAGTTATTAGCCTTTGGCCTTGCTTTCATAAACATCCTATATGTTTTTTTGATCATCAAGATGAATATAAATCACCCTTAAACCTACTATTTTTGCTGCTGGAATATCAAAGGAAAACAGGAAACAAAGTGTAGGTGTGTGCAGTGATGTATGTGTGTGTATAACTCTGTTTCAGTCCGTGAACAAGGCCAAGAAGGTCCATAACCTTCGGCCTTGACTTTAAGGTTTATGAGTGTGTGTTTATTAATCCATTAGCAGCTTGAATCATCCATTAATCAACTTATTTTTCTACTGACATTAATTAAAAACTGAAGGTTTAAAGCTGCTATGTTTTGTGTGTGCTTTGTATGTGACAGAACCAGCAGCAGCCTTGTTCCTGATAACCAATATATATATATATATATATATATATATATATATATATATATATATATATATATATATATATATATATATATATATATATATATATATATATATATGTTGGACGTGTGATTAGTAACAGCAGCCCCTCTGCCCATCTATATCAATTAAGTTAAGTAATTGGTGTGTGTGTGTGTGTGTGTGTGTTGCAAAGATCAAAGACTCATAAATTGTGAAGTCTCGGATGCGCAAAGCTCAACAGCAGCAACCAATACATATATAAACACATACGTACATGAACATTTAGTTTGTGTGTGTTCTGTGAATTTTTTACAGCAGTAATAGCAACATATATATATGTTTGTATGGTTCTGTCTGATTTGGAAACAACTGGTCAGCACCAATACCCATTTATATAATCTAAATGTACAACAACAATGTGTATGTGTGTGTTTTGTGTGCTGGAAAATAGAATAAAAATCAGCAAAGATATATACATTCATTTATTCATAATTAAGGTACATGAGTGTGGTTGTGTTGTGCATAATGTGTGTGTAATCTGGACAAAAGCAAGCAATAGCAGCAACGCCATAAGGGATTTAGTTGAAATAAAGAATCACATAGCAGCCCTTTTCTCTATTTTATGTGTTAAGTGTATGCATATTATAGATGACAGATTCAACGCTCAAAATTGTGTGAAACTTGGATGTATTTAATCTGCAACAGCAATCTATATATATATATATATATATATATATATACACACACACACAAACAGCAACATATATGCATCTTATAGAGGATGGAAACATGTATGTGCATGATCATTTAATAAAAACACAACTACCTTATTCACATACATAAATCAACAAAGTTGCATCAAATGAAAGTGTGTATTTAATTGTGTGTATTAACATCAAAACAGTAACAATGTTTTTACATATGTGATTGTTTGATCATGATTTAGCTTATAATCATGTGCATTAACAGGCTCATAAATTAGTAATTTGACATGCGTGTATGTGAATGTGAAATAGTATAATGCCATGATATTCAATTGTTACGAAAGCATACTTTTGTGTGACTTATGAGCATTTTAATAAGCATGATTAAGCATATGTTAGAATGTTCATGATGTTCATATTTATAATACATGCATTAAATTCCATGAACATGTGTAAATTAATTATATGAATCATTCAAACAAATTTATAGTCTATATTAGCATGTTTTACGTTTAATACAAGTTAAATAAGTACTTGAATGTATAAAGGAATTGAACGCAGGCTCATAGCCTTGGTTCTTGGCCTAGACCTGGCCATCTAGGCCAAAGGCCTGTGTTCTAGGCCCAGATGATTAATGTTCCTAGTATGCCATATAAATCATTTATGTAAAGTGATTAGTTGTTTAAATATGCACAAAGTGTCAATTCATGCAATCATACGGTTTCAAATTGCAAATATAGCCAAGGAATGACGTAATATGTCATACTTGTCCATGTAATGCATATAAGATCACAAAGTCATTAAAATCATGTCAAGGCTATATCATAAGCCTAATTGAGATTCAATAAAGTCTAAAATAACATGATGAGTTATTAAATGAATATGTTTATACATAAGCTACCAAAAGTTCAAGAATTCAACTGAATTACACAAGTATGTTGTGCAAAGTCATAAAAGCTTATGGAAATTAATTTGTCATACACAAAACAAGTTCAGCAAAATCTGAACTATGTTATAAAGCCAAACCAGAAACGTCAAGCCAAAGCCAGAAAAGTTCAGCCAAAGTCAGTAAAGCTTAGACAAAGTCAGTAAAGCCAATGTAAAGTCTTTAAAGCTAAAGCTAAATCCTGAGATAAGTCAGGTGGTGGATATAATCCGCTTGCCAAAATCAAAGTAAACAGCCATGCCTTAAAAAGTAACAGTGAGTTTATAGATTTATTGCATTACTTTCATATTATGAGATATTATGACTTGTTGAATATATATAAGGTCATGATCTTACTGCTTTGTAATTAAACATGATTAGATTCTGATAAAGTGAGTTGACATAGTGAAAATAGCACAATAAAGTGAAAGATGATGCTAAATGGTAAACCAACACTGTAGTCATTGACATGTGAACTGAAATCTCCTACTAGACCATCTGGTTTAGATGCGATACTTGAATGTGAATATCTCCTACTAACTCAAATATAGTAAGTAGTAATGCTTAGTCTGGTATTATCTCCTAGTAGATCAACTGGTTTAGTAGCGATGCTTGAGAATGAATATCTCCTACTAATTAAATTAGTAGCAATGCTTACACCCCGTGTTAATCTCTTACATACTTTGGATGGAGTATGCACTGATGGTATGAGTCAAAAATTTGTGCTTGTGTATATCTCCAACTTGCTTAACTGATCTTGTAGTGATGCTTAATTACAGACAGAATTCATTGATGTCAAGTGAAAATGATGTGATTCTCCTACTAGTCCACAGTGTCTAGTAGCGATGTTGTAATCAATTTACATAATCAAGTTATTGTCTAAATCATCAGTCATGGCTTTCAGAAAACCAAAAGTTATGTAATAGTAACTTCAAGTTACTAAAGCTTATGTGTGGACTATAAAAGGGTAATTAAAGCTGTTAACCCACAAAATTGAAGTCAACGTGATCACTATGTCATTTTGATCATACGTGTCTGTGATGAGACAAATCTATATTCTCACTAACACCAACGCTTACAGTTATTGTTGAATGTTTTTACTGGTTTCATTAAAGGAAAAAGTCCAGCCAAAGCAAGTCCTTACATACTCCAAGACCAAATTTGAAGTCATTAGAATCTGCACTTGGTACTGATTGAAGACAATAATGGTGGTGGTTTGGGTAGAAGCAAGACTATGTATTGTGGTTATGTAATAGAATAGTGTCCTTGTGCCCTTTAATAGTTTTGTTTTATACTTGTTGTAAGCAAGTCCTAATTTCTGTAATGTTTAAATTCTGCACTTTATTATATTCTATCTTAATTGTGATTGATGTTGTATTGCTCCTTGGGACCTAGTCGTTAAGACTCCTCCGAAAGGATGGGTCTTCACACCATGATGTGCGATGATCTCATTCATATAAATCTAGGCTAAACATTCTAATGAGCAAGTCTATCTGATAGGAATCAAGTGTGAAGATTTGGTCAACCGGTCAACAATGACCTAAATTGAATCATGTTGATGGTGAGTCTTCGTGAACTTCGTTATGAAGTCCATCATAATATGGTCTCACTTCCATTATGGAACATGAAGCGGTTGCATACTGCCATATGGCAGTTGATACTCAGCCTTGACTAACTGACAAGTTTTACACATTTCCACATACAGACCAATGTCTCTTTTCAACCCCGACCACCAAAAGTCAGGTTTCACATCATTGTACCTCTTTGTACTACCAGGGTGAATCTAAACCAATATCTAGATATGCTTCTCCCATACCACCCAACTTAGGTACCGAAATTCTGTCATATGCACCTTTCAGCCCAGATCCATCGCCTTCCATTATTGGTAGTTGAATTCTAATATTCTCATCTTTCACATTTTCCTCCTTTAAAGCTTCCATTTGAGCATCCCTTATACCATAATGATTGTTGAAGCTAAAACAGTTGAAGTTAAGGAAAAATAGTAAGCCTTGGAATAAACTTCTCTACATAAAGCATCTTCAACCACATTGGCCGTTTCAAGATGATACAAGATTTCACAACCTTAATCCTTAGTTAGTTCCATGTATTGGCATTGTCTCATATTCAAGTCCTTTTGACTGACTATATACTTTAAAGTTTTGTGATCAGCGTACAACTAACACTTTGTCCCATATAAATAATGCCCTTAATGCTTAAGAGCAAAAGTTACCGTCGTTAGCTCCAAATCATGTGTATAGTAATCTTTTTCATGGTTCTTCAGTTGTCTCGAAGCGTAGGCTATAACCTTTCCTCGTTGCATCAATATTGCCCCCAAACCCATATATGATGCATCAGTATAGGCTTAAAAGTCTTCATTTCCCTCAGGAAGGGCCAACACTGATGCCTTCTTTAATAATATCTTCATAGTTTCAAAAGCCTCGTGTTGTTCTTTTTCCCAATTGAAAGTTGCGTTCTTACATGTGAGATTTGTGAGTGGAATCGTGATCTTAGAAAAATCTTTTATGAATCGTTGGTAGTAACCGGCCAAGCCTAGGGAGGTTTGAATCTCAGAGCCGTTACATGGAGACTCCCAATTCTGGATAGCCTTAATCTTTCCTCGATCAACGGAAATACCAGCACCAGATATAACGTACCCCAAGAATTAGATCTAAATGAATTGATAAGCTTTCAAATTAACAATTGAATCATAACCGAGTTTTAGAAATTAAGGAATAGATCATATCAAATGTTGAGATGTACCTGCGTTAACCAAAATTCACATTTAGATAATTTTCATTAACTTGCTCTTTTCGCAGCAACTCTAGCAACTCCCTAAGATGCACAGAGTGTTCTTCCTCAGTCTTCAAGTAGATAACAATGTCTTAAATGAATACAATGATAGATTGTCAAGCATTGGTTGGCAAACTCTATTCATGAGATCCATGAAAACAGTCGACGCATTTGTAAGACCAAACGACATCACCAGATACTCGTAAAATGTTTGTACCAAGTTCTGAAAGCGGTTTTGGGAATACAGTCTTTGTGAACCTTGAGTTGATGATACCCTGATAGGAGATCGATCTTTTGAAAAATAGTTTGCCCCTTTTAACTGATCGATTTTTAAAAATAGACTTTATTAATTGCAATCAAGTCTGGGGTTCAATTGTATTTATTTAATAGTTCATAGGTTAGTAATGAACGGACTTAATAGTTTAACCCACAGGCATATGCCTCGTTAGGTTTATTATTTAAAGGGTTAATTAGGTTTTAGTATGTATTTTTAAAGTTGTTTTAGAGTGTGTAGCCGTTTGCATAGAGAGAAATAACCTTTGTTCTTCGGGTTCTTCGTTCAAGGCTTAAAATATTCGGCTATTGGTATTGTTTCTTGTTCCTAATATTTTATATATATTGTTTGATTGCTTGTGTTGCTTGATTATTCGGGACCTAAAATTGGTATCAGAGCCAACATATTGGGTTAATTGACTTTACACTAAATAAAAATAATATAATTCGAATCCGCTCATCGATTTATTTTTTGTAAATTAATACTTTCGGATCTAATTATTAATTAAAATTTAAGATTAATTCCTAGCGATTTGTTGTGAAAATTCGTTCGATAATATATTTATTCAGGTGAACATCATTCTAATTTTGCAACTGACTCGTAAAAAATTTAATCTAGTTTTTGAAAAAAACTTTCAAATTCCAGATCGCATTTTATAGTATTTAAAGGTTAACTATAATTTGGAAATTAAAATCAAAGATCGATTCCTAACTGTTGGTTGTGAAAATTCGTTAGATACTATAATTCCTTCGGGTGAACATCATTCTGTTTTTACAACTAATTCGTAAAAGATTTGATCTAGATTTTGTGAAACCATTTTAGTTAAATTTTTCTAAGTTAAAAATTTTGAATCATTTGGTATTAGAAAGTTGTTACTTTCTAATCCTTGACTCAAAAGTTATACTTGAAATTTTTGACTAAGCGTTTCTAACTCTTACATTCGAAAGGTAAAACTATCAGAAACAAAGCATCCGAAAGATATAACATACGTATCATTCGTAGTCAGAATTTCAGATCCAAAGTGTTTTCCAGACTAAAGAATATTTCAACTTGAGTTTTTCATTTAATTCGAAAGTCATAACTCTCAGATCATTTTGATTCGAAAGTTGAAACTTTCGGATCTTTTTCACGTTTTTTTCTAAGTGTTGAATCAGCTCAATCATTCACCAATCTGAAGAATCATTCAAGCAACCGACACATTATGTCTGGACTGAACGAGAAAAATTCAGACAAGGCACACTCTGCATCTGACACTTAGGTAAGTTTTATTCCGAAAGAAGTTTTAGCAGAATTTGATTTGCTAAGAAAAGAAACTAAGAAGTTAGATGCCTTCAGACTGCTCTTAGAAATGCTAGAGATGAAAAGTATGATTTTAAATCCAACATCTTAGTTTTACAAGAAAAAGTGTCTAACGCTAATAACGTGAAAAATGGTTTGTCTGCCAAAATGATTGAACGAGAATACGATCATCAAATGCATAATGTAGATAAATCTGATTGCATTCAGATGTATGAGTTTGTCCTGGCCGAAAGAACGATATTGAGAGAAAAACTCATAGATACGGAAGATAGATTTTATAAATGAAGCCAAACTGATCAAACCATCAACATGTATTAGCCTAGAGAATTAAAATCTAGAGTTGGTTTAGGGTTCACTTGTCCTAGAGTCATTGAAGAAATGATCAACAAAAAGAAAAGTCCATTATATTAAGTTTATACCATGAGTCGGGGATTTGTAATGCCATATAACAAGACTTCGCCAGAAGTGTTAGCCGACGAAGAAGAAAAACAAGAAAGATCCAATGTAAAACAAATTAAATTTGTTTATGATTGGTTAAATCACGACTCTTTCCAAGGAAAATTTGAAAAATCTTTCAGAGAAGAGGAATTCGTTGAACCAAATGAAATTACACCTGATCCGACCTTGCCTAAACCTCGTGAATACATACCATACTCTCTTCTAGAACAAGGGGCTTCTGAGTTAGAATAGATATTTGAAACTACATCACTATCTTTTGAACAAAAACGGTTAGATTTTTTAATGAAAATATCATATCTAGAAGCCGAAATTGCTCAACTAGTCTCCTCTTTAGCTGACACTTCACAACAAAATGATAAATGTCCTTGAGTTAGTTTTAAAAGAAACCAAAGATTTGTTTGATGCAAATAGAAACACTTTCTTAAGAAAAGAAAATGATTTTAATGAGGCAAAAAGAATGTTTTCTATTCGAGAAAAGAATTTCGAACTCAATGTTAAATCATTTGACAAGGAACGAGATCAGCTTCTAGCCACCATTAAGGGGCTGGATTCTCAACTTGTTCATAACCAAACCTGTTTAAATCCACAAGTTTTTGTCATCAACAATTTCACGGTTGAAAGTTGTTCTAAATCCAAGGAATCATACTCTAAACTTAAAGGAATGATCTTTTCGATATCAAGAAAGACAAAGAAAAGTTGGAAGTTCCGATCACGATTTACACCGGTGAATCTTCTAAATCCTCTTTCAAAAGAGCCATTAGGAATTCATTATACTCTTACTTTAAGAGTACATGTAATTTCTAAAAGCCAAAAAAGATCGGAAAATCCAAAAACAGGCAAAACTGATTCTCTACTAAGAATGACCGAGACTTCTCTTCTGCTTAGTGAAAATCGTTTCGAGAATCCTAAGGACTCACAACCATTTACATTTGATCCTCATGTGATAAAGAATAATAAAGTTCGGTTTGATATTAATCAAAGGGCTGCTTCGTGTAATGTTTCGGTATTGCATAAACCATGTTTGAAATATTCTTTTAAGCAGTTACTTGATTTACGTCCTACTAAACTTGGTAATTCTGCTCATGTTATGAATGGTTGGGTATCCAACGTTTGTTACAATTCAGTTTACCATCATATATATAAACAAAAAGGGCCCACATTCACTTTCCGCTGGGTACCTGTAGGTCCCAAAAGGTTTCCCTAGTGTATTGTTCTAAGCTGTAGAGGGGGGTGAATACAACAATTTAAAACCCAACACTCTTTTCTCAATGTTTGTGTATATTATCAACAAGTGTTAATTACAAACTAGCCTGAACTGCGGAAAGGTTCAAGCTGAGATGATAGATACAACAGTTGTTCAACTAATCTAAGACACACTACGACTAGATACCATGACTACACTCACTTAGATGCACTCACTGATTTTAAGTGACACAAATGGACAGCTTGAGTATGAACAGCTTAGACACACATACTATTATATTCAAGCAGACTTGCATGCATGAAAAACACACTTTAATACACGATCTGATTTCTCACTCTTGGTTATCTCATAATCCTTAGAAGCTTCCTTTTATACTCTCACTGAGAATCTCAGTGAAGCTTCTTCATTAGACAAATGAGATAGTGGAAAGTCTTTCCAAAAAGACTAGACACCTTTTCTCCACATTCTGTTAAAGCAGATTTGTCTTCATATGGCAGAATCTTTGTCTTTTTCTTTTTGTCACTATTGCATAAGGCTTTAACCAAAAGAGGAATGTCAACTTTGCATCTTTCTTCTTTTGTTAAAGCCATATTGATATAAGAAAAGGTCTGTCACCCTTTTAAGATATTTGTTTGTCTTCATGTAACAGAACAGCATTGGCAAGCTTTTGCAGCTACTGTTTTCCACTTTGTCTTTGACTTGTACATTGATCTTGAAGTCAAAAACAATACATGAGGACGTGGAAACATATTCCATAAAGTGCTTAAGCTGTTCACAACACTTTGAATCTGTCCAAGCTGGTCAATAGAATAGAGCAGCGTAGACAGTTTTTGTCCAGCATGTTCAGCAGACAGAACAGCTTGGCCAATCTGCCTTTATTGCAACGAATGCAACAGGGTAAACATCTTTGGCTGATATTGCAAATCACTTTTCAGGTTTCAGTAAGGCATAAACATGCCTTAAATTATACATTCAAGAGCATCAAACAGGTTAGATTAGAAATCTCCCCCTAAGATGTAGAGCAGATTTGACTGAGGCCTTTTTGTGCCTAACAATCTCCCCCTATTTGCAATAATCAGTCTAAGTTGATTTTATCAATAACCACTATACATTTTTACAATATATTTTGCTGAAATGAAATTACAACATTAAATTAAAGTAAAAGATCAGTTTATATATACTGATTTTCGATTACATAGACAACATATGTTTTTACAAAATTACAACTGATGTACTAATGTATATTACAACTGATGTAAAAATAAAAGTTACAACTAATGTAACCATGTACAACTAATGTACAAGAAAATTCAACTATTTGGACTATTTATGATGGGAGAAAATAATGGGAAGCTTGTCCAACAGATGGACAGCTTCCATTCTTAATCTACTCAGATAGTAGATGGACATCAGGACAGTGGTGGTAGCACACCTTCTTCAAACATTTTTTCAATCTCATCCCTGGTTTCTTCCAGATCTTGTATTTCAACTCTGAGGAACATAAAATTGGGATGTTCAAGCTCCCCTCTTTCATAGAGGCCTCTGAGCTGATCCCTGATGGCTGCTCTCCATTTACTAGATTGCCTGAAGGAGTTTGCAAGTCTGAATGCTACAAGCTCTTTGAGACCAACTTTGTGTAGCTCTGATGCTCTTTGAAAGCACTTCTTCTTTGTCAGGGGATCTACAAAAAATGCCCCCAACTCAAGTTCTTCAATCAGCTTGCCTTCTTTAATCAGCTTTCCTTCTTCAATATCTACTCCTTTCGGCAGGCTGTGGTCAACTCCTTTGATCTCCACTGCATAGTAACCTTGTTAAATCAAGATCAGGAGTTCCTCCAGCTCTGAATCCTTTTTGTTCCTGTTGGCCTTAGTTTTGGGGTAAGTCACAAAGACACCCTTACTTAATTCTTCTGAGATCAGGCCAAGGTCTTTCACTATTTCCATCGACTTTTTGACATATGCCATAATAGTCTTAGACGTTTCAGACTTAGACTGGCTCAGGGCAACTGCCAACTCTACCCATTCTCTGTACCCCATCTATGCAACATCAGTGTAGTCATAAGATTCCAGTTCTGGGCCTGTTGCATCCATTCTGGTTATTTATAATTTCCACCGTTTGCCTTTTCTTGATACGGGAACAGCTTTGACAATAGATTCCTTGGCAAGTCTTCTGTCAGCAACATCAAAGAACTTTTTCATGGCCAAGTTGTCAAACTTGATCTGGACCCTTGCAGAGGATGCTTGTTTGGATTTGGTCACTGAGACCAGAGCACCTTGTTCCTTACCACCTTCCTTTTCAGTCGCTGACTCCTAAGCAGCTTCAAGCAGTTTTCTTTGCACCTCCAAAGAAGGCATTTTGATTTTGCTTGCCTCTTTGAGTGCAAAGGATCTGGCAGCTTTGGCACAGGCTTCTTCTTTTCTTAGTTTGTCCAAGGCTTTGAGCTGTTCATCTCTGAACTCATAATATATTTCCATAGGAAGACCCATTTCCTTACCCCTTGCTCTGTCAAACTTCAGCAGTGCTGCTTTCTTGTGGTCAGGGTCAGCAATTGCCTTTTCATTTCCTTTAGCTGTTGTAATGGGAACAGCTTCAGGAATATCTTCCTTTTCTTCTTCTTCATCAACAATTAGATGCCTCCATTTGCCGCTTGGCCTGTCTTCAGGAATGGATTCCTCCCCCTTAGATTGTGCAGGGTTTGGAGATCCAGCCTGAGTAAGCTGAGAAGTTTCAGTTTGATGAGAGGCACCTTCAACTGGACCTTTACCTGTTACAGATGCACCTGCTTTTTGACCAGTAGATGCTGATTTCTCCTTAGGAGAAGAGGTTTTCTCCCCCTTAGACTTAGTCTTCGAGGCAGACAACTTCTCCCCCTTTGAAAGAGATGATACCGCACCTTCAACAGCTGGTCTGCCTGAGGAAACAAAGTCAGCAGGCTTGGGCCAACCAGGCTATGAACTAAGAAAGCCAGATTGTCCTTCACCTTTGCTAGTTGGGAAACACAGGTTTGAAGAGAGTTTGACTGAGAATCAGCAATAGAGGTCACCTTAAGAAGATTTTCTCTATCAGAAGCTGTGAATAACAAACTTTGAAGCTGTGCAAGATGTAACTCAAGAGAGTCCAGCACATCATCAAGGTTTGCTGACACAGAATTTGATAGAGAGACGATTAGAGTGTTTAGGCTGGCCACTGTGGAAGGAAGGGTAGTACTGCAGGTAGTAAGGAGAGTGGATAGTTGTTGGGAGATAGCTGCTATTGAGGACACAGAATCCTGTTGGTGTGAGACAATTGAGGATAGGGAAGTGAAGATATTTTGCAACTGTGCAGTAACTGCAAGCAGCTGTGAGGAGTGGTCAGTTTGGGGAGTGGATGGAAGGGAATTCTTGGACAAATCAAAGAATCCCTAAAGCTGTGTAGACACAGAGTCTGAGATCAAGGAGGGTAGAGAAGACAAAGAATGTTCCAAAGATCCGACTTTGTTGGTCAGCAAAGAAAGCTGATCCTTCGAAGGAAGATCTTTGGTGGAAGGAGGTGTATGGGTAGACTGTTTGGATTGGGTAGATGGTGATTAATGAGATGATGATGATGAGGCAGGTGTTTGGGGATGTGTTGGAGAGGGAAGGGTTACTTTTGATAGAAGCTCCATAACCTGGGCAAAAGTATTGTGGCCCAGCTTGGAAGGTTTGATAGGTACCTCAACAGTAGCTGTAGCTGCTTCATAAGGAGAAGGGGTAGAGGATGGTAGCCTTTCAGATGCTGCTTGTGTTGCAGCACCATCATTAAAGCCTGGGGTGGTGCCCTCAGTAGCACCTTGGTTTAAAGGTACCTCATCATGGGGAGATGGGATGTGCATTTCAACATCAGCAGTGGTGAAACCTGCTGATGGAATGTGCATAGAAGGTGCAACCTCACCAGAGGGATGGTCTATTCCCTGTGTTCATCAGCTTGGGATGTTGGACCTTCAGCAGCTGTTGGGTGTACAACAGTTGTATCATGAGTAGCAGAAGTGGCAGGCTGCACTACTGGATGGTCTAAACCAGCAGTTTTGGCACCTCGTGCAGACTCAGGTTTTGTAGAAGTATGGGGTGGAGACTGTGTGGACTCAGTATGGAGTGGAGTGAGCTCCTGTCTTTCAATATTCTCAGCCTGTTGGGAGATTGGAATAGTGGATGTGGTAGTCTCCATTTGTACAACTGGCTCCTGTTGGGAGGAACCAGAGGGCCTAGGCTGACTCTGAGTAGACTCTTGTTGGAGTGAAGCCTGCTCTAAATATTCTGAAGCTTCTCCCAAAATAGGAGAAGCAGCAGTGGTTGCTTCTTTTTCAACTGAACCATGTTGAGAGGGATCAGAGGGGCTAGATGGGTCGGTTGGTTTCTTTTTGGCTAAGGTTTTGCGTTTGTATAGGCGGGGAGATGAAGTGGAGGATGGATGCTGTGGAGAGGAGATAAGGGGTTTTGTTTGGACAGGTGGTGAGACTGGGTCAGAAACAGTTGGTTGGCCTGTTCCATAGTCTCAGATGCCATAGAGGCACCAGCCACAAAGGCTTTAGGTTCAATAGATGAACCAGGGTGAGAAGCCTGCTCCCCCTCAGCCACAGAGCCTGAAGGGGCAGACTTGGACTTGGCTGTTTTAGCCTTCTTGCGGAAAGGCTTAGCTTCAGTCGTTTCCAGGGTCCTTTTAACAAATTTGACCCTACCTTTTGGATTTTTCCTTGTGAGCAGTCTCTGGATCCACCCTCACAGCAGAGGGTCCTTCCACCATTCCTAGCAACCTCCTCATTGGAGTAGATAGAGGAGGCTCGTTTGGGAGAACAGGAGTATAAAAACCCTATTCCCTATTACAGGGAATGCAGCAGTACGTAGAAGAGGCTGAGAGTTATAGAGTTGCTCATCACAGATGTGCTTGAAGATAAGTCTTAAAAACCTGGGATATCGAACAGCAGCTGAACGTGTTTCATGCTGCATCAGGTTCATCAAGTTCATGAAAATCCATCTTGCCATGTTGATCGTAGTCCCATCCCGAAGCTATAGGACTATTGGAATCTCATCACGGCTGAGTTGGTCGAATGAACCAACTTTACTGCTGAAGCACATCACCACAAAGGCACACAAGAAACTGTAGGTTGGAGACAAATCCTTCCTAGACAGTGTAGCTCCAACTTTGGGTTTTGCTACACCACAGAAGCGTAGCAGATTTCCCATCTGGTCATTTTCAGGCTGTGGCTGATCATAGGTTTCAGCCACAGGGAGACGATGAGCTTCCCTGATCAGACCTGTTGTGAGCTCCCCTAATGATTTTGGTAGAGGGATCATAAGAGCAGGTGTACAAAAATTCATATACCATCTCCTGGTACAGGACACCAGAAGACGCAGTCATTACGTAGTTTAATGGGTGAACCTTCAGAAATTCCACCATGTCTTCATATCCTTTTCCCACATATTTTATTGGGATGGTTAGGATTGCAAGGTAGTTAGTGGGTTTCAATGTCAGCATCGTGGTAACAGACGAGTGCTTGTGCACATCGTTACCAACGAAAACTGGAAGAAAGGGGTTGTTCTGGTGAGCCATTTGGAAAGTAGTGGAAGTATTAGCACAGGACACTTAGTCGAAGATTTAAGGTTCTTTGGAAGTTATGGAAGCAGTAAGGAAGACGAAGATGAAACAGTAGAAGGGTATTTATAGGATTCGAATGTGAGTGGGTATGAGAGAGAAAAGTTTGCGCGGTTGATTTGAAATGTTCTTTAACGGAAAACGGAACGGTTGTCCATGTCAGAACGGTTGTCAGACCACTTGATCCCTTTTTAGTCAATAACACACGTTAACACACATTTTCCATAGTAATTAAGTTAAATAAAAACAAAAATTAAGTAACTTAATTGTGAAGAAAGGTAACTAAAACTGATGGTCTAAGTTGTTGGTCAAACCTATGATGAGCAGGGTTCATCATAAGCTGTTCATTCAACCTGTGCAGCTATATAAGAACATGTTATGTTCAATAGCTGATCAGGTTACAAGACAATGTCTTGTATGACAGATTTAGAGAGTGAGAAGGTTGGAGATTTGATCATCAGACCAGGTTTGAAATGAAAGTTGTTATTGTGAAACCTGTTATACGCTCAAGCTATTCATGTTTTTCAGAAATTGGCTAAGTATAGAACGTGCATAACTTGTCCTGTCTAAGCTGTTCTGAGAAACTTGAGCAGTGTGAGACATATAATTACTTAGGAACATTTATGACACTTAGTCACATTTATTTAGCATGCCCAGCTTGCTTACAAGATGATTGAATCTATTTTCATAAAGAGGCTTAGTGAAAATGTCCGCAAGCTGTTCATCTATGGAAATAAAACTTACCTCCACATTACCTTTCTGAATGTGATCCCTGATGAAGTGTTGTCTGACCTCTATATGCTTTGTTCTGGAATGAAATACTGGATTGTTGGAGCTAGCTATAGCACCTGTATTATCACACAGAATAGGAATCTTCCTATATACAAGTCCATAGTCTTCAAGTTGATGCTGCATCCATAGAATCTGGCCACATCAGCTTCCAACAACAATATACTCAGCTTCAGGAGTAGAAGTAGAAACTGAGTTCTGCTTCTTTCTACACCAACTTATCAACTTACCCCCAAGGAGTTGACACCCACCTGTTGTGCTTTTTCTGTCTAGCCTGCAGCCTGCAAAATCAGAATCTGAATATCCTGTTAGCTCAAGGCTTGAGTCTTTGAGATTCCAAAGACCCAAACCTGGTGTACCCTTAAGGTATCTGAAGATTCTTTTTACAGCAGCTAGGTGTGATTCTTTAGGACCAGGTTGAAACCTAGCCATAAACAGGTAACAAACATAATATCTGGTCTACTAGCAGTTAAATACAGCAAGCTCCCAATCATGCCTCTTTAAGTTGTTACTGAAACAGCTTTCCCAATTGCGTCTGCATCCAACTTTACATTAGTTGCCATTGAGGTTTTAATAGGAGAACTTTGATCAAATTTAAACTTTTTCAAAAGAACTAAAGTATACTTTCTTTGATTTATAAAAATTCCATTTGAGGTTTGTTTAACCTGTAATCCTAGAAAGAAAGTAAGTTCTCCCATCATACTCATTTCATATTTTGATTTCATTAGTAATGAAAATTTCTTGCATAACTGCTCATTAGTAGAACCAAATATTATGTCATCCACATAATTTGAACAAACATAATATCAGACTTCACTTTCTTTATGAAAAGTGTGGTATCCACTTTACCTCTGGAATAACCATTGCTCATAAGGAAATCAGTTAGAGTGTCATACCAGGCTCTAGGGGCTTGTTTTAGACCATAGAGGGGTTTGTCCAACTTATAGACAAAACCTGGATGATGTTCATTTTCAAAACCCGGAGGCTGCTTCACATACACTTCTTCTTGCAGCTTACCATTAAAAATGCACTCTTCACATCCATTTGAAATACCTTCATGCTCTTATGAGCAGCGTAGGCTAGGAACAAACGAATTGCCTCTAACCTGGCCACAGGAGTAAATGTTTCGTCATAGTCAATGCCTTCATCCTGTCTGTAGCCTTGAGCAACTAGTCTTGCCTTATTTCTAATGACATGACCTTGCTCATCCATCTTGTTCCTAAAATCCCATTTGGTGCCAATTATTGTTTTTCCTTTAGGAGCAGGGACCAGCTTCCATACTTTGTTTCTCTCAAACTGATTGAGTTCTTCTTGCATGGCAATGATCCAATTGGCATCTTTAAGTACTTCATCCACTTTCTTAGGCTCTATTAGGGACACAAAGCTGTCCCATCTTGTTTGCACCCCTTTGTTTCTCTAAACAGCTTAGACAGAACAGACTCTGCATGTTCTACACTTAGCCAATTTCTGAAATCTTGGACAGCTTGGACGTATAACAGGCTTGACAAAATAAGTTTTAATTTCAAACCTGTTCTGTTGAACAAACCTCCAACCTGCTGACTCTCTCAATCTGCACACAAGACATTGTCTTGTAACCTGATCAGCTATTGAACAGAAACATGTTCTCAAATAGCTGCACAGGTTGAATGAACAGCTTGTGATGAAACCTGCTCATCACAGGTGTCACATCCTTGCTTTAAAACACGCTTGCTTATCCCAGGAATAATAATAAATGCATAAAGCTAAATAAAATATTACAATAAGTCATGCACTACACGTGCTACAAGGTTAAAGTACTAAATTGCTATTACATCGCAATATAATTAAAAGCAGCTACCCAGATCCCAAGGCACCATAAAGCTATACCACAAGCTGAAAGTTAGCTAAGTCCTCTGGGTTGATCAGATAATAGACCTAAGCAGAAGGTCCAACTTGTTCTTTACCTTTTCCTGTAAAATTGTAAGTAGCAACTGTAAGCTAAAGCTTAGTGAGTAAACAGATATTCATGAATGCATGTAAAATATGAGGCGAAAGTGCCTATAAAAGGCTGTTATGCTTGCTTGCTTGCTTATTTGCTTAATACCCAGAAAGAATGCTGCACAATTGAGACATTTCACGCAGAACGGAGATGCCACCACTAGGGGTTTACCGCTGACAGATGATCAATCTGTGATGCGGGGCTAGCTACCCGCATAATGCTTAGGGATAGTGGTGAGCATCAGAATTGCTTGCTTGCTAAATATAATGCTATGAGATGCACAAAGAAACGCTAAAACAAAGCTTGTTGTATAGTATGCAGAACAATAAACAGATAGCAGATAAATATGCATATTAATAGATCAAATGTAAGATCCGGCTAAGCTGGGCATCACCTGTACCACAGTGTTCGCCTTCACTCACAAAAGTCTATTGAATTCCAAATAAATCATATAGAAGCAATTTATGTCTCAATTTCATATAAAACATGTAAACAAGAATAACTGTTACTCACTGTACTGAAAACGCTTGCACGGGCTTTTCTACGCTTTATATTGCTTTATAATGCTTGCACTTGCTTATCTAGACTTTAATATATTCAGGCACTGGCTTTGACTCGCAACTGGGCTAAACGGCTTATGTATAATATCTGAAGTTTAATATTACAAAACATGCGCTAAATTAATAATGCTAGCTCAATATTCCAACATCTATAAGCCATAACTTCTAGCTAAATATTTTGCTAATTATTTTGTTAATTTATGCGTTGCTCATTAATTTTATCAATTAAACTTCGAATTTAGGGGAGGGGTTCGAATTTGATCATCAAATTCGAACATATATGGTTAAATTCGAAGACAAACTCGAAGAGGGGACTAAATTCGAAATCATGGACCTAAATTCGAATCATAAACTCGAACAGGGGGATTAAACTCGAACCTACAGTTCGAATTTAGCTCCATTCGAGCTTGTTCCTGGCATTTCGAATTTGTTCTATGCATACTCGAGTTTGTTCATAAGTTATAGCTTTAAACATGCATTTTCAAGTCTAAAAATCACAAATAAGCTAAGTAATAAGCCTAGGTTCGATTATATCGTACATAATCTAACAGAATCGAGCTAAAACTCAAGCTAAATAACTTAAAATCGAACCAAAAGTGGAAATATAAAGCTTTATTCAAAACCGAAAATGCAGAAAACGAGAATGACGATTTTTACCTCAAATCCGTATGAAATCGTACATGCAATAGTAGATCCGCGTAGTACTCTTCGAGATCTTTCCGATGACGTATAGAACTCGAGATTTGGCCGGTCGGTTTGGGAGAAAAGTTAGAGAGAAGTTCGGTTCTAGAGAGAGAAGCTCTGGAAGGAAGATGAGTTTGCAAGAAATGAGAAAATGATCTCTCAGCCCCTATTTATACCAAATCTTGAAATTACATCATTTTACGCAAATTTCTCAAAATTACTTAAAATAAAAATACAAATAAAAAGCATGGTGTTATAACAGGTTTAAACAACAGCTTAGAACATCAGTTTTAATTACCTTTATTCATAATTAAGTAACTTAATTTATGTATTTATTTAACTTAATTACTGCGGACGATGTGTGTTAACGTGTGTTAGTGACTAAAATGGTTCAAGTGGTCTGACAACCATTCTGATATGGTAAACCGTACCGTTTTCCATTAAAGAACATTTCAAATCAACCACCCAAACCTTTCTCTCTCCTACCCACTCACATTCAAATCCTATAAATACATATTTCACTGTTTCGTCTTCTTCTTCCTCTACTGCTTCCATAACTATCCAAAGAACCCTAAATCGACTAAGTGTCCAGTACTATTCATTCCACTACTCTCAAATGACTCACCAAAACAACCCTTTGCTTCCAGTTTTCATCGGTAAGAATGTTGAAAAACATACCTTGCAAGGTCGCCTCTCTACGGATCCTATCTTGACGCGACAGCTGCCAACGAGTGCGGAATCCTCGTTAGCGGCTTGATGGATAGACCACGCACACGAAACACGGAGACACACACTGTGATAGACGAACAACAGAATGTCCCGACACGTGATTCTCTCCAAGAACAAACTCTCTGAACTTGCAAGTTCGAGATCACCTTTTGCTAATCGCCCTGACAAAGTTCTGCAAAAGTATCATAATTAAACGAATTAACCCGTAATTATAACACCCGGTTCGAATTTGCCTAGGACAAGTTCGAATAAGCCCAAGGCCTTTCGAACTTGTCCTCTACAAATTCAAATCTTAGGCTTCAAACTTACGTTTGAACTTATCTTTGAACTTATGTTTGAACTTATCTTTGAACTTATGTTTGAACTTATTGTAACACATTACCCTAAGTTCAAACATAAAAACAATCAATATCAAACACATATAATCAAACATATATCAAACACTTGTTAATATGCAATAGCAAGTAAATTGACTTATACAAAATACTGTCTATACTTAGACTGCTATCGTCACACAGGATATACTAACAGACTCCCCCTTCACGATAGCTTCTAACTATTTACATTTTGTCTAAGTACTAGAACTATATAAGCTCTACCCGCATACAATCCCTGATCAATACAAACTCTAAGTATCTTTTGGAACTTCCTACCTTCAGATTTCCAGCCTTCATGGAAGAAAATTGGTTGATCATGAAGTTTTTGCAGGTCATCCTTGGATAGATTGATCAGATGTAGCGGATCATATACTCTCAAAATCACCTTGTCTTCTAGATCCTCCATGGCTGCTTCAGCCGTTTCATTGTCTACATACCACCACTTCATGTTTCCAAGAACGTCCTGTGGCATAGACTTCAACGGTACTCTCTTCAAACATCGGACTAGCATATAAACCATCCTAGCCCAAGGTTTGCCCGTACGGGGATCTATTCTCGACTCATCTACTACTCTCTTGCCTGACGTTGGATTTATCCTTTCAAACTTTCCAGATCTACCCTCCCTTCTGATAATTTTAGCAATCACTTCAGCATAGGGGTCATCTCCAAGGTTTATAAGCTCCTTCCATGCCAACTCCTTCACTTCGCATTTGGGCAAAGTATTAAAAACCTTCAAAGTTCTTCTCAGATACTGAAGACCGTCTCTTCTTTTGAATATAAAAAGTTTCAATTCGCTGTAGAAGAACCAACTAAGTATTCCCCTTGAGAGGTTTCCAGAATCTGGTACTCTCATCCTCTTCTTCATCTTTAGCTCAGATTTCTTCTCTTCCTTTCAGAACCAAAGATTTATCAACTCTTCTTTGCTTTGCTCTTTATCAGCTGAATCAAGTTCAGAATCATCCATAGATGCTAACTTAGTTTAATCTATGTCAATCACGTTTTGATCGATGTGCACATATTGTTTTCTGATAGGCTGTGACGGGATGATTACTTCGTCTACATCATCGTCTTCATCTTCTACAGCCTCCTCATCAGATTTCCACTCTGCTATATCTTCAGGGACAAACGCCCCTTCTTCCAGATCTTCAATCTCATCTTCAAAATCAATCATTACTTCTTCGTCTTCAATATCCATCAGAGCATCAATCATTTCGCTTTCAACAGACTTTGAAGTTCCACCTTCAACTCTTTTTTCCATTCCAGATTGACTGGGCTCCCCCTGAATTGATGCTTGCTGAGCAGTTGAAAAGTCTGCTAGCTCACCTTCTCTTCCAGTGTTGGGATCATTGCCGTCATCATCTCTTCTTAATACCTCAGCTTCCCTGCAGCTACTCTCCCCCTGAGCTTGAAGATTTTTCATTAATTGCTCCATGATAGACTTCATCGTTTGTATCTCAGATGCTTGATCGACAATAGTTGATCTCAACTCAGCGTTTTCCTGATCAAGTCTGGCATTGTGGGCTTGAAGTTCTGTTACTGCTGTAGATAGCTGGAAAATTTAGACTGATTAGAAATCCACCTTGACCTTCAGCTCTGCAAACCACTGATTGTCGGAGAATGTCGATGATCTTGATGGAATGGATGTAGATGGTGATGGAGTGATGGGTGGTTGAGCACCTGGGATTACAGTTTCTGGAGATGAGGCGGATGAAGCTCCCTGCATAAATCGGTGCCGCCTCGCCCTATGCCTAGGAATTAGGGGAGTTGGATCTTCTTCTTTGATATCAGAGTCATCATCATCTGAATCTCGAGCAGCTCTTTTACGTGTCTCTCTCGTACTAACCACTATTCTTGATCCATATCTGCCAATTCGAACAGATGGATCAACAGTTTCTACTTCTACTTCTTCTACTTCCTCAGTACTAGATTCAGACTCGGAGGCAGTCGCTGGTTGACCTTCTGCCTCAGTCTATATAGCTTCTTCTGTAACTCCTACCACCGAAACCACAATGTCCATATTCTCATCATCTGGTGGCTGAAATTCATCCACATCTCTTAAAATATCATGGAGATAAGTTGGAGGCTCTAAGATATCATGAACTAGTTCAGCAGCGATATCTTGCTGTGCCTGAGTTTCGTGAGCCCAAATCTCTTCTAGGGTCTTTGCCCTTTGATCAATTTCTGTGGCCAAGCCTGATGGGCCTGCAGCGTCCGTTGATGGACCTGCTGCCGTAGACTCTGGAATTCTGCTTGAGGATGGCCTCGATGCCTATATTTGTCTTTCTGGAGCTCTCTGCCTCCTGCGAGGTTGCGGTTGTGGTTGTTGTTGTTGTGGTTGCTATTGCTGCATTTGTTGCAGTTGAGGACCTTCACCAGCCCAGTTATCTCCTTCCGGAGCCACAAAATCTGGGTCTATTACCGCTCCGAACAATGGTGTTACCTCAGGCCTGACCTGCTGAGCCCTTCGCGCGTTATGCGACTGGCAGTCAGCAAAAATTCGTTTGTCTATAATAGCCACTCCGTTTGTATCTTGAAGTTGTGGCAGATTCAGCAAAAAATGACGGATGAGCATCATTGCGAAGCGCGGATACATTAGAAATCTTTCACGTATTGGAGCAATGATCTGATGCACAAACTTAACAAAGACATTTCTGAATAACTGAAGCGCTTGTTATATACCAATGCAATCACAGCTGACTACATCTTGGACACTATGCAGTCAAAACCTGCCTTTTTCGGTGCAAAGCAAACCCTGAACACATGCACCAAATACCTCAATTGCCCGATTAACCCGCTTTTCATATACCCAGCTTTGGTGATATCTAGGGCGTATCCCATACGTAAGAAGGCCGCTTGCCTTATCTTCACTGGAAAATCAATGGGCCCTGCCCCTCGGTCTTCGGAGCCTAGCTGCAGAATCTGACGAAGCATGTCAGCGGAGAAAACGATTGGCTGCCTCCAACTCTTGTTCGTAGAACTGTCAGCGTCACAGAGCAGTCTACTTGGAGGTGATCCTAGAATTGCCTTACATAGGGTAAGATTATTTGCAAATTATGGGTTAAAGCGTATGCAACCCTTGAATGCGTCAAAAATTCTACCATCAGTCGAAATGGTTGAGCTTCAGGTAGCTCGCGATCTATGGACATAACCATGTTATGTTTATTGAAGAAAGCTCTATCACCCATATCTGCACATAAAAACAACAACCAATATTAGTTAAAAAATAAAAATGAAACTTGTTTAATTTCGAATTTTCTTTATTTCGAACTTATATAAGTCCGAAATCCAACCCATTCGAGTTTATTTTATAAAAGCATTCGAATTTAAAAGAAATTCGAAGGATATGTTCGAATTTGACTGAATTCGAATTTCTTGATATTTTAACAAATTCAAATTTTCTGACAAGTTCGAACATGATGAACATGTTCGAAGTCGGTCACTTTCGAATACAAATCATTGATTTTAATCCCATTTGACTTAGAAAATAGTAGCAACTAGTCCTATTGGATTCTAATCGAAGATATTTGCAATTTATTTAAAGTTTCACCGGTTAAAACTTGTGATTTTGAACCACAAAGTTAAAACCCCAAAAACTTCAAAATTGGTCGATTTTTTTGCTAAAATGATTCCTAAACTACCTAAACTTTGTATAATACTGATTATTATACCTAAGTGTTTTGGTAGATTTGAAAATAACCGAGCAGAACTTCGTGAGATAGAGAGAAAATCAAAACGTTAACTTCGAAGCACAAGTTCGAAATCGTCTGGACACAAGTTCGAAGCAAGAAAATCGAAGGTAGGTGAATTGAATGAGTCACTGTTGACCTATTAATACCAACCATATTCGAACTTGTATTTAAATTCGAATTTTCTGACATATTCGAAGGTTAATTCGAATTTGTCTTGAATTCGAATATAAATGAAAATTTTGAAAATCCTTGAATAAAATTCAACTTTTTCAACTTTTTAGTGTAACGGAACAAACCTTGTAAAATTATTCACACTAAGCGATAGATTTTCATGCAATATTTGTTTATTCAACCAAAAATGCGTCCTAGTAACTTTGACCTTTTTCCTACTTAGAATAAAATAAAATAAAATAAAATAAAATAAAATATGAACAAAATTTAAACTTAAGCTAATAAAAAATACTTTTAAAATTTAGGTCCTATACTAACAGAATATTTTTGGCGAGAAAGTCAAAGAAGATTCAATCAGATAGCGGTGTCCAATACGCACTTTTAGTGTTACACTTTCACACGTAGGAATTTTTGATTCCTTTGATTGTTTGTCGTGACACACATTTCTAGGTGATTGTCGGTATTATTTTCCCTGTAAACATGTTACACTTTGGAATATCCCTTGGCCTTTTTATTTATCAGCAAACTACCTTACGTGTCCGATTCTTAGACATACTTTTATGATCAAGGCATACACACAATGATTATAACTTTTCGGTATTGCAAATTTTCTTTAAAAGGCAAACGTCGGACACAGTTCTGTATTTACATACAACACAGTGTCTTAGTTTGTCTTAAAGTTTATTTAAAGCTAGCAAGACAGCGGTGACAGGTCTGTACTGACGTACAATAAAGCGACTTATCTTGCTAACTCGATTCAAACCAGTGGTAACAGGTCTGTACTTACGTACAACAAAGTGACTTGTTTTGACTCTCTCCTTACTATCATGATTTTTCTTTTCGTTTCTTTTCTTTAAGATGTATCTGATGTGGCTATACATCCCCCAGAAAATTTGCATACCTCATTTAGAATCATTGTCTGTATGTCTCTAACATAAAAATTAAGACCATTTGGTCATACATCTAAGTTAGTTACACATATGACTTTTTCTTGAGTATTTCATTAGCTTTTGAGATTCCCTTTGTGTATTATGCCAACCAACACATCGAACTAGAAAATGTATATCACTTAGAGTTTAAGGTGCATTATGTGTGAAAGTTTAATACTTAGAGATTGTATCGACTGTGCTAATTTTCGTCACTTTGAACCTATGTATCGAACACTTAACTCATGTTCTAATATTCTCTTTTCTTTTTAGCTTTTTATGGTTTTCTCTGTTTTTTTCTTTTATTTTTCATAAATAAGAATATGCTATTAAACTATCTACTAACTACTATAAAAGTAAATAAAATAAACTTAGTTACTAACTTACTATAAAAGGAAAGAAAACTACTAAGGTCAAGTTACTCTAGATTACGCATACCAATCAGTTGAACTAACAACTCAATGCGTGACTTATCAAAAGCTTTAGTGAATAAATCAACATTATTATCTTCTGTTGCCACTTTTACCAGCTTTATTAAGTTCTTTTCAGCACAATCACATATAAAATGATGTATTACGTCTATGTGCTTTGTCTTTCTGTGTTTAACTGAATTATTGGTTATAGCAATAGTAGATTGGTTATCTATCCTAATAGGAGTATGAGTGTAAGTCAAACCGTAATCCCGCAATTGTTGTTGTATCCACAAAACCTGTGAACAGCAACTACCAGCAGCTACGTATTCACCTCGCACGTTGACACGACTACCGAAGTCTGTTTCTTGCATTGCCATACTAGTCTCCCACCAAGGAACTGACAACCTCCAGTTCTTGACTTTCGATTCGAGCTGCAACCTCCATAATCTGAATCCGTGAATGCTTCCAATTCCAGATCACCATCAGCGTGATACCAAAGTCCCAGCTACGGTTTCGACTTGAGGTATCTCAGAATCCGCTTCACAGCTTTCATATGCATTTCTTTCGGATTGACTTGAAACCTAGCACAAATACACACAGCAAACATTATGTCAGGTCTAGAAGCAGTTAAATACATAAGTGACCTGATCATGGCCCGATATAAAGTCGGATCCACATCAGTATCACTTTCTGTACCCGGTCCGAGATTGTGATTCACTTGAATTGGTGTGCTAAAGTGAGCATTCAGCTTTGCTCCCTCCATCCTGAAGCGCTCTAGAATATCGTAGACATACTTCGTCTGATGGATAAACATTCCCTCCTTCCTCTGTGATACTTGCAAACCCAGAAAGAAGTTCAACTCTCCCATAGCACTCATCTCAAACATAGACTTCATCACCTTCTCGAAATCTTTGCACATTTGCTCGTATGATGACCCAAAAATGATGTCATCCACATACACATGTACAAAGATAAAATGTTCTCCCTTTCTTTTCACAAACAGTGTACTATCAATTCTCCCTCTTTCAAACCCGTTCTCCAAAAGATGAGTAGATAGTGTCTCAAACCACGCCCTTGGTGCTTGATGTAGTCCATATAGAGCCTTATCAAGACGATACACTCTGTCTGGATACTTTGGATCTGTAAACCCGGGCGGTTGTTCAACGTACACCAGTTCCTTCACTTTGCCATAGAGGAATGTACTTTTTACATCCAACTGATAGACGTTAAATCCTTTGAAGGATGCAAAGGCGAAAAACAAACGGATTGCCTCAAGCCTTACCACTGGCGCAAACACTTCGTTGTAATCGATTCCTTCCTCTTAGTTAAAACCCTTTACGTCAAGCCTTGCCTTGTTGCGAGTTACAATACCCCGATCATCTCTCTTGCACTTAAAAACCCACTTGGTTCCTATTGCAACTTCTCCTCGAGGTAACGGCACTAGCTCCCACACTTCAAGCTTTCTAAATTGTGACAGTTCTTCTTGCATCGCTTCAACCCAAGAATTGTCTTTCAGTGCCATTTGAACATTCTTCGGCTCTACTTGCGAGATTAAACATGAATACATGCAAGTGTGAAAAGCCTCGGAGTCATTAATCATCGACAACAACACTGTGTTGTTATTCAAACTACTCCTAGTCCTCACACCAACATTCGGATTTCCTATGATACTTTCAACCAGATGATCCTTATTAATCCTAGATGTTTCTATCTCATCGACCCTAAGATTATCTCCTAAGTTTGATCCTATTTCACCTAACGGGGGAATGACTTCAGACACTACATTCTCTTCCTCATGATCACTGTCTTCGGAGTTAGAATTTATAGACTGATTCTCGTTCGTAGGCAACTCAGAATCATTCTCTGCTGGAGATCTATCTTCTGTCATTGTAGGCTCAGAAGTTGATGGAAAGCTCGTCTTTGGAAAAACTTGACCGTCGTCATTCAGATTTAATGACGATATGTCATGTTCGATTGTACATGCATTTCCATCCAAAGGAATATTAAATGATTCAAACACTTTGTCATAATCAAAAATCCATTCCTGACCAGTTTGGGGTTCATGTGTATAACTTGTTACATCAATGTTATGTACAATCTCTACCATACCATTTGTTATATTAAAAACCCTTTTGTTTGGTGAGTTCGACACATAACCTAGGAAATAACCTTCGTCAGCCTTTTCACCAAACTTAGGTTGATGTTTTGTTGTCATTAAAGTACACGGTACCCCAATCGTTTCGAAGCTAGTTAAATTTGGTGGCCTTTTATTCAGAACTTCATAACAGGTTTTGTTCAATGATTTGACAGTAAGGACCCGATTTAAAACATGACAAGCGATATTCACTGCCTCCCCCCAAAACATGGTAGGAAGTTTTGAATCCGAGAGCATGGTCCTTGCTGCCTCAATCAACGTCCTGTTCTTTCGTTCAGCCACCCCATTTTGTTGTGACTCATAAGGTGCACTAAATTTATGCACTTTGCCTTTAGATAAGCAATATACACCAATTACTGTGTTTTTAAACTCCGTTCCATTACTACTCCTGATACGTTTTACCCGCGTCCCATAGGAGTTTCCGACTTGGCCTAAGAACCCGATTAACTTTGCAGCTGTCTCGTCCTTCGTACCTAAAAAGAAAACCCATGAAAATCATGAGTAATCATCAGTGATAACTAAACAGTACCAACTACCACCTATACTCCTTTTGTTGATCGGTCCGAATAGGTCCATATGCAACAAATCGAAAGTGGCAGCTATAGAGTTCTGAGTCTTTGACTTGTGTGACTTCTTGTGTTGTTTGCCTTTCTTGCACGGTACACACTTGCCTTCAAACTGAAAACTCTTCATAGGGACTCCTTGCACCAGTCCATGTTTAGTGATATAGGTCATTTTTCTCAGGTGCAAGTGTGCCATGCGTCTGTGCCATAAAACTGATTCGGTCTCTAAAGCTTTAGACAGAAGACATATTGGTCCCATCGAAGAATCCGGTTTATTCATGTCTAGCATGTAAAAGTCATTCTTCCTTGGGGCTCTCATCATATCCACTCTTCAGGTACTTTAAATCACGGTTTTAGCACTAACGCCTCAGTATCAGTGAAAATCACTGAGTTCTTCTTATCACAGATTTGAGATACACTAATGAGATTGTGATCAAGTTTATCAACGTGGTAACTTGATCAAGTTTGATAGTCCCATTAGTGACCGCTCCAGCACCGGTTATATTTCCTCCTTTATTTCCAGCAAATGATACAAAACCCTTGTTCCGTCCCTTGAAGTATGCGAGCAGACTCCTTTCCCCAGTCATGTGCCTTGAGCAACCACTGTCGAACCACTTGTTATTGAGACCTGTAGTTAGCTCCTGCACATTAAAGAAAATAAGTTAGTTATCACGGGGAACCCAATCCATGACTGACTTGGTAATACCGTTCTTCTCCACATACTTGAACTCCTTCAAAAACCCATCTCTCCGTTCAGGTGACTTGGGTGTTTGATTGAGGGCCTGTTGTGATGCAGAGTGATTTAAATTCACTCTTGGCCTTTGTGTAGGCATTTGCTGTGGAGCCCTCGAATAATTTCTATTATAGGGCATTTCCGATTGGTATCCTTGGGCTCTTCTTGGTGTCTGATGTCTCACAGGAGTGTGTGACCTAACCGGACTGTAAGCTCTTCAAGGTGTTGTACTGCTATAGACTTGTTGAGGTCCGAACCTGGATTGATTAGGGACTCTATTTGGTGAATTAATGCTAACCACTTCTTTTGGTCCAACCGACACATGTGTTTGCCTTATAGCATTCTTTGGTGTGGCATGCACAATCTTCTCAGTGTTTTGAGAACTACTTGTGCTTGCTTCACTTGGTGAGGGTTTGTATTGTTCAGGCTTTCCAACATTAGGTGTGGATACCTTCCTATATGGGCAGCTAGACGCAACATGACCCCTTTCATGACATCTAAAACAAGACATTATTTCAATTGACTTCTTATGAGTGCCCTTTGACTTAAGTGTCTCAGTAGTGTCATGTTCTTTCTTCTCAACTATTGTGACTTTTTCCTCTTTCTGATTATTAAAGTCAGGTTTGGCTTCTCCTACATTCTTGTCACTAGAAGACAACACAAATTTGACTTTTTTAATCATGGCATTGTTATTAGTCACCTTAGTTTCTTTATCCTTAACTGATTCAGACACAGGTTCAGATGCTACCTCTGATTCAACTGGTTTATCAGTTTTATCCTGAGGCTGATGCACATAGTTATCATTAAAAGGTGGAGGACTCTCATTATATCCTAAACCTACTGGTTTCTTAGACTGACGCTGTGCATCTAAGATCTTCCCTAGGTTCAGTGAAGAGTTCCTAAACTTTTCTAATTTACTATTCACCTCTGCAACCTTAACCTTTGCTTTAGCTAGCTCTACCTCTTTAATCTTAAGCTCTTTGGTTAACACCTCATCATGCTCATACATTAGTTCTATCCTGACACACTGCTCACTTAGTTTGTCTTTTAGAACTATGACATCTTGAGCATCTGCCTTCAGCTTATCCCTAAGATCCTCTTTTATATCTAGGAGGCTAGCATTGTCCGATATTAAGGATTCATTTTGAGTAGTTAAATTACTATGTGTTTCTAGTACTATATTTAATCTATCATTAGAGGTAGCACAGAAAGCACATAAATCGCGAAATGTAGAAAAGTTCAGAATTACCTTTGCGTGATCTGATTCCACGTTTGCCATTTGTGCAGCAAACTCTAGAATAGTCTGATTATCTGACTTTTCCACAAACACACGACTTGTATCATTCTGGTGTCTGTCCTCTATTTCATCCTCTGCTCCGTTACTTCCAGTCTCTGTTACTTCAGCCATGAAGGCTCCAGCATTAGACTTTGGATGTGAACTCCAATCGTACGTCCCATCAAGCTGTCTGTCTGATGATACGTTAGTTAACAGACCATCGATGTACGCTTGATTCCCCGAACTACCCGGCTGATATCTCCCCAGAGATTGATTCTGGTAGTTCTCAACTTTAGGTCTTTGACATTCTCGAGCAAAATGCCCTAAACCATGGCAGTTATAGCACTTAACTTTGGATTTGTCGAACCCAATCTTATTCTTGCTGACATTTAGATTTATGCCCGTCCTCTTGATGAATCTCTTCACCCTCTGAGTCACCATGGCCAGTTGCCATTGAAGATCCATTTCTTCCAAATCATCAGGATCTACCTGATCATACTCTTCATCCCATAGAGCAAGATCGTTGATTTTCCCTTGAACGCAATTGCCGTACGCAGCGACAAATGAAGCAAAAAGATTTAGATGATCTTCAGCTGATTTTGCGCCCATTGGCATCTTTGTGTATCCTTGAGATGTAGATGCTGAAAAAGTTGGCTGTTCTTCCGGTTTTGAGAACCCTAAGAAAGCCCGGCTTCCTGAGTCTTCCACTTCTACTGGAGTCGACGTTTCGCCCGTGTAGAATGCTGTAGCTGTCTTGAGATCGGTTGCAGCTGAAGGTTTGGACTTCCCAAAATACATGTCCGGATCCTGTACCTGGTCATATTCCCGTTCCTTCTTCAGCAACTGAATGTTATAGGCCCTCAGCGTTCCAATGACTCCTTCTAGAGTTAGAGTCTCAAATTTGTCTTCATCATGCTTTATCAGTGCTACGTACATCTCCCATTTTGCTGGTAAAACATCCAGAAGTTTCTCAATCTTCTCTACTTCACGATAATCGACATCATGATTGTCTAACTCTGTCAACAAGTGATAAAACCTGGTATTAGTCTCATCCAACTTTTAGTTTTTCAAAGCCTTGAAAATAGCAAACTGTGGCTTGAGCATCTCCGTTCTACCTTTCCGAATCCTCGGATTTCCCTCACACCTTTTTTCGAGTGCATCCCACAACTTTTCGTTGTTCGTTGATTTCTGAATGTGTGTAGGATCCCCTGAGATAGTGCCATTCGGATAATCGAGAATGCTCGGTTCTCCACCTCATATAATTTCTTATCATCATCCTTCATCATTTGATATGGCAAGACTCGTTGACGTCCTTCAACTTCTGTTGTAGGTGGAATGTATCCCTCGTCGATACAAATCCACATTCTCATATCATTGAATCGAGCAAAGTCCGCGAACCTATCCTTCCACCAATAATAGTCTTCCAACTTCATCAGCTTGGGTGGAGAATTTTCCTTTCCGACTTCATGGTCCATTTCAAGAAACTTTTGTAAACTTGTCATTGTTTCATAAATTTTTTGAATTTAAAACTTAATTAATTTAATATGGAATTAATTTAAATTAACCCTTTCGAGCTTGTGTAAGTTCGAATTTGGTTAATTTTAAATTTGTTTGAAATTAAATTCGAAATTAAGTTTGAACTCAACAAATTCGAAAATATGACAATTTCGAAGATTAGGCTAAGTTCGAATTTAGATAAATAAGAATGATAGCAAATTCGAATATAACCCTAAAATTAATTCGAAAGGAGCGTATTTTCTGACAAATTCGAATTTTGAACCCTAATACCCCCTTATGTTCGAGCGCCGCAAGTTCAAAAAACGGCCAAAAGATCGATTTTCTCAACTTTTCAGTTTAAAAACTATGATTTCGACTAAAATAATGAAGTAATATGAACTTTTTCCCGTTTTGTTGCTTGTATTACTCGAAAATCTAACCAAAAAGTGATTTGTCCGTCCAAAAACGTCAAGAAACCACAGTTGTTACTTGTGAACACGAAGAACACCACTTGTAAGGTTGCCTCTCTACGGATCCTATCTTGACGCGGCACCTGCCAACGAGTGCGGAATCCTCATTAGCGGCTTGATGGATAGACCACCCACACGAAACACGGAGACACACATAGTGATAGACGAACAACAGAACGTCCCGACACGTGATTCTCTCCAGGAACAAACTCTCTGAAACTTGCAAGTTCGAGATCGCCTTTTGCTAATCGCCCTGATAAACTTCTGCAAAAGTGTCATAATTAATCGAATTAACCCTTAATTATAACAGCCAGTTCAAATTTTCCTAGGACAAGTTCGAATAAGCCCAAGGCCTTTAGAACTTGTCCTCTACAAATTCGAATCTTAGGCTTCAAACTTATGTTTGAACTTATGTTTGAAGTTATCTTTGAACTTATGTTTGAACTTATTGTAACATATTACCCTAAGTTCAAACATACAAACAATCAATATCAAACACATATAATCAAACATATATCAAACACTTGTTAATTTGCAATAGCAAGTAAATTGACTTGTACAAAATACTGTCTATACTTTGACTGCTATCGTCACACAGAATGTACTAACGTCCCTCAGTCACCACGATGCTCACTTTGAAACGCACTAACTGTATATCTAACCTAACCATTCCCAAAAACTAAGTGGGTAAAGGTTATGAAAACATGATGGAGTTTTCTGAAAGTGCACCCCCTACACTATGCTATGACTGCATCTCCTGGTGTCCTGTACAACGAGATGGTGTATGCGTTTTGGTATACCTGTGCCTATGATCCATCAACAAAAACCATAATGGGAACCATCCTCACTGGGACTCAGACCATTGAGATAATCACTACTCTTCTCAGGGAAGTTCTTCATCTTCCTGTTGCTGAAACCTATGACAAGCCACATCCTGAGAATGATCAAAATGGCAATTTGCTACGCTTCTGTGGTGTAGCAGAACCCAAAGTTGGAGCCACTCTGTTCAGAAGGGACTTATCACATACCTACAGCTTCTTATTTGCCTCAGTGGTGATGTGTTTTAGCAGCAAGGTTGGTTCATTTGACCAGCATAGCAGAGATGAAATCCCCATAGTCCTACAACTCGTAGATGGGACTACGCTGAACATGGCTCGTTGGATTTTTGTGAATCTGAGGAACTTGGTGCAGCAGGAAACTCGCCCAGCTGCTGCCAGATATCCAAGGTTTCTGAGCCTCATATTCAAA
The DNA here is from genome assembly GCA_020465985.1 of Centrapalus pauciflorus. Lineage (NCBI taxonomy): Eukaryota > Viridiplantae > Streptophyta > Magnoliopsida > Asterales > Asteraceae > Centrapalus > Centrapalus pauciflorus. The sequence continues at coordinate 101,477 of JAANYP010002416.1, read as the reverse complement.
CATGTTTGTGGTGAGCACCTCTATAACTCTCAGCCCCTGTTACTTACTGTTGCATTCCATGTCATTGGGAATAGAGTTTCCTACACTCCAGTTCTTCCCAATGAACCTCCTCTCTCTACACCAATGAGGAGGTTGCTTGGTTTAGTGGAACGACCCTTTGCTGTGAGGGTGGATCCAGTGGTTCCTCCCAAAGGAAAATCTAAATCCAGGCCTTAGGTGATCAAAAGGGGCCTGAAATCGGCTGAAGCTGAGCCTGTCCTCAAGAAGGCAAAAACAGTTAAGTCTAAGTCTGCCCATCAGCCTCAGTGGCTGAGGGGGAGCAGACTTCTCACCCTTGTTCATCCGTTAAACCTGAAGCCTTTGTGGCTGGTGCCTCTGTGGCACCTGAGACCATGGAACATGAAAACCCCCATGTTTCTGAGCCAGTCTCACCATCAGTCCAAACACAATTCCCTCATACTTCTCGTCAATCCCCTACAATGTCCCAGTACTCAAGGAGAAAATCTCTAGCCATGAAGAAACCATCCTCCCAAACCAGCCCCTCTTACCCCTCCCAACAGGAGTCAGTTGAAAAAGAAGCAACCCGTGCTGCTTATCCTATTATGGGAGAAGATTCAGCACATTTGGAGCATGCTTCACTCTAACATGAGTCAACCCATAGTCAGCCTAGACTCTCTGGTTCCTCCCAACAGGAACGAGTTGTACAAATGGAGACTACCACATCCACTATCCCAACCTCCCAACAGGCTGAGGATATTGAAAGACAAGAGTTCACTCCACTCCATACTGAGTCCACGCAGTGTCCACCTCATACTTCTCCTACACTTACTGAGTCTGCACGAGGTGCCAAAACTGCTGGAATAGACCATCCAGCAGATCAGCCTCAAACTTCTGCTCCTGGTGATGCAGTTGTCGTACGCCCAACTGTTGTTGAAGGACCATCTCCCCAAGCTGATGAACCAAAAGGAATGAACCGCCCTCTGGTGAGGTTGCCCCGCAGATGCAAATTCCATCAGCTGGCTTCACCACTGCTGATGTTGAAATGCAAATCCCCTCTCCCCATGAAGAGGTGCCTACAAACCAAGGCACTACTGAGGGAACCACCCATGGTCTTAATGAAGGTGTTGCAACACAAACAGCATCTGAAAGGCCACAAACTCCTACCTCCTCACCCTCACATTCTCAGTCTTCACCATCTACCCAATCCAAGCAATCTACACATACTCCTCCATCCCCCAAAGATCATCCTTTGAAGGATCAGCTATCTTTGATGACCAACAAAGTTAGTTCTTTAGAAAATTCCATGACTTCCCTACCTTCTATAATATCAGACTCTGTGTCTGCTCAGCTTAAGGGATTTTTTGATTCGTTCAAGACATCCTTTCAAACCCCTCCTCCTCAAGCTGATCAATCCTCACAACTGCTTGCACTCACTGTACAGCTGCAAACACTCTCATCTACCCTCTCAACAATTCTTTCCACTCAACAAGACTCTGTGTCCTCTCTGACAGCTATCTCTCAACAACTGTCAACCCTCCTTGACACTTTCACAAATAATCTTCCTTCCACGTTGGCCAGCTTAAACACATTAGTGGTGTCTCTCTCAAATTCTGTGTCATCAAACCTTGATGATATGCAAGATTCTCTTGAATTAAATCTTGCACAACTTCAAAGTTTGTTGTTCACAGCTTCTGACAGAGAAGCCATCTCTTAGATGTCATCTCTTGCTACTTCCCAATATGCTTCTCTTCAAACCTGCTTTGCCCAACTTTCAGAGGTGAAGGACAACCTGGCTTTCTTAGTGCATATCCTTGTTGGCCCCAAACCGGCTGCCAAAACTGCTGCTCAGACTGTTGAATTCGTTTCTCCAGGAAGACCTAGTTTTGAAGGCTATGTGTAATCTCCTTCAAAGGGGGACAATATATCTGCATCAAAGGCCAAGTCAAAGGGGAAGAAATCTTCATCTCCCACTAAGGAGAAATCAGCATCTATAGGTCAAGCATCAGGTGCTTCACAAACAAATCCTACTGTGGATGTCTCCCAATCAACTGAAGCTGCTCAGCCTACTCAGGCTGGATCTCCAAACCCTGCACCATCTAAAGGGGAGAAACCCACTCCTAGGTCCAGGCCAAGCAGAAAGAGACATCTAGTACTAGAGCAAGAGGAAGACGAAGACAAACCTGAAGCTGTTCCAACCACAACGGCTAAAGGGAAGAAGAAAGCCTCTGTAGACCCTGACTACCTCAAAGCTGCTCAACTGAAATTTGATAAGGCTAGAGCCAAAGAAATGGGTGTCTCTATGGAGACCTATTATGTATACAAAGAAGAGCAGCTTCGAGCCTTTGAAAAGCTGAAGAAACATGAAGCCTCTGCCGAAGCTGTAAGGACCTTTGCATTCAAGGAGGCAAGAAAAATTAAAATGCCTTCCTTGGATGTCCAAAGGAAACTGCTAGAGGCTGCTAAAGAGTCAGTGGTTGAGAAGGAAGGAGAAAAAGAAAAGAGTGCTCAGGTCTCTGTGACCAAATCTAAGCCAGCATCCTCCTCTGGAAGAGCCCAGATTCACTTTGACAGCCTGGCAAGGAAAAAGTTCTTTGATGTTGCAAACAGTGGAAGCTACAAATAACGAAAATGGGTGCTGAAGGTCCTGAACTGGGAGCATATGAACACACTGATGTTGCTCAAATGGTATTCAGAGAATGGGTGGAATTGGTAGTTTCCCTGAGCCAGTCTAAGTCTGAAATTGCTAGAACTATCAGGGCATACGTCAAAAGGTTAATGGAGAGAGTGAAGAATCTTGGCCTGGTTATAGAAGAATAAATCAAGGGTACCTCAGTGGTTGAACCCATGATAAAAGCCAAGAGAAGGAGAAAAGATACTGAGCTGGAAGAACTCCTAATATTGATCGATCAAGGTGATGTAGCTGTTGAGATCAAGGGAGTAGATCACAGCCTGCCCAGGGTAGTGGAACATGAGGAAGATAAGATGATAGAGAAACCTGAGCATAGGGTATTTTTTGTAGATCCCCTAACAAATAACAAGTGTTTCCAGAGAGCATCAGATTTGCACAAAGTTGGTCTTAAGCAACTCATTGCTTTTAGACTTGCCAACTCCTTTAAGCAGTCAGTAAGATGGTGAAAAGGTTCAACAAGAGTCTCTTTGAGCTAATCAAAGGGAGAAGGCCAAATATTAGTTATTTCCATGTGTTTAGATGTCCCTGCTTCATTTTGAATCAGAGGGACCAACTGGCGAAATTTGAACCTAAAGCTGATGAAGGTGTGTTTGTTGGATACTCTGCTATCTCTAAAGCCTACAGAGTATACAACCACTGTTAGTACATCCTGTGTGACGATAGCAGTCTAAGTATAGATAACATTTTGTGTAATTCAATTACCTTGCTATCGAATATTAACAAGTGTTTGATATATGTTTGATATTAATTGTATATATGTTTGAACATGGTGTAATGTATTACAATAAGTTCAAACATAAGTTCAAAGATAAGTTCAAACATAAGTTTGAAAGATAAGGTTCAAGTTTAGTTAAAAGTCAAGGTTCGAATTTAGTTAGAGGACAAGTTCGAAAAGGCCTTGGGCCAAGTTTGAACTTGTCCTAGACAAAGTTGAACTGCACAGTATAATTAAGGGTTAATTCCATTAATTATCAGACTTTTGCATATTTCAGAGTGATTAAGCAAAAGGGCGATCTCGAACTTGCTAACATTTGGAGAGTTTCGTTTGGAGAGAATCATTGTGTTGGGACGATCCGTTGTTCGTCTATCACCGTGCTAGTCTCCGTGTTTCGGTGTGCGTGGTCTTTCCGTCAAGCCACTAACGAGGATTGCACACTCGTTGGAAGGTGTCGCGTCAAGATAAGATTCGTAGAGAGTAGACCTTACAAGTGGTATCAGAGCCATTGGGTGTTCGTGGTGTTCTTCGTGTTCACAAGTAACATCTGTGGTTTCTTAACGTTTTGGACGGTCAAATCACGTTTTTGGATAGATTTTCGAGCTATACAAGCAACATAACGGAAATTAGTTTGCATTAGTTCAAGTTTTTGGTCGAAATCAATATTTTTACTCTTAAAAATATTGGTTTAAACTGAAACCTTAAAAAATCGAATTGTTAGCCATTTTTCGAACTTGCGGCGCTCGAACATCAAGGGGGTATTAGTGTTTACTCAAAATTCGAGTTTATCATAATAATACCCTCCTTTCGAAGTTCCTTAGGGTTTGATTCGAGTTTGCTTAAATCGAATTTGCTCAGTTTCAAATTTTCATTAAATTCGAATTAAGGTATTCGAATTTGGTATACCTTCGATTTTGTCATTTATTTCGATTTTAGTTGAAGTTCAAACTTAATTTCGAATTTAATTTCAAACAAATTTAAAATTAATTAAATTCGAACTTCCTCAAGTTCGAAAGTGTTAATTTAAATTAATTTCGAATTAAATTAATTAAGTTTTAAAATCAAACTTTTACGAAACAAAGACAAGTTTACAAAGTTGAAGGACGTCAAAGAGTTGATGAAATTGGAGGATTATTATTGGTAGAAGGATAGGTTCGCCGACTTCGCTAGATTCAATGTTATGAGAAAGTGGATTTGTATCGATGAGGGATACTTTCCACCTACAACAGAAGTTGAAGGACATTAAAGAGTCTTGTCATATCAAAAGATGAAGGATGATGATAAGAAACTTTATGAGGTCGAGAACCGAGCATTCTCGATCATTAGAATGGCTTTACCTCAGGAGATCTTGCACACATTTCGCAATCAATGAACAGCAAAAGAGTTATGGGATGCTTTGGAGAAAAGGTGTGAAGGTAATCCAAGAGTTAGGAAAAATAAAATGGAAATGCTCAAGCAGCAAGTCGCTATTTTCAAGGCTTTGAAATACGAAAAGCTGGATGAAACCATTACTAGGTTTTATCATTTGTTGACTGAGTTAGACAACCACGATGTAGAGTTTCGTGAATCAGAGAAGATTGTAAAAATTCTAGATGCTTTACCAGCCAAATGGGAGATGTATGTGGCATTGATAAAGCATGATGAAGAAAAGTTTGAGACTCTAACTCTAGAAAACGTCATAGGAACGCTGAGGGCCTATAACTTTGAATTGCTAAAGAAGGAACGGGATTATGACCAAGTACAGGATCCGGATATGTATTTTGGGAAGTCCAAACCTTCAGGGGCAAGTGACCTGAAGACGTCTACAACATTCTTTTCGGGTGGAACATCGACTCCGGTAGAAGCAGAAGACTCAGTGAGCAGGGCTTTCTTAGGGTTTTCTTGGCCGGAAGAAAAGCCAACTCAGTCTGCATCTACATCACAAGGATATTCAAAGATGCCGATGAGCGCAAAATCAGCTGAAGACCATCTAAATCTGTTGGCTTCATTTGTGGCCGCCTATGGCAATTGCGTTCAAGGGAAAATCAACGATCCTGCGCTATGGGATGAAGATTATGATCAGGTGGACCCTGATGATTTAGAGGAAATGGATTTGCAATGGCAACTGGCCATGGTGACTCAGCGAGTCAAGAGATTCGTCAAGAGGACGGGCAGAAATCTCAATGTCAGTAACAATAAGATTGGGTTTGATAAATCCAAAGTTAAGTGTTACAACTGCCAAGGGTTAGGACATTTCGCTAGAGAGTGTCAAAGACCTAAAGTCGAGAACTACCAGAACCAGTACCAGAACAATCTCAAGGGAGATATCAGTCGGGTAGTTCAAGCAATCAGGCAAACATAGCTGGTTTGTTAACCAATGTCACATCTGACAGACCGCTCGATGGAACATATGACTGGAGTACACATCCAGTGTCCAATGCTAGAGCCTTTATGGCTGAAGTAACGGAGACTGGAAGTGTCGGAGCAGAGGAAGAAACAAAGGACAAAGAGCAAAATAATACAAGTCCTATGTTTGTAGAAAAGTCAGAAGATCAGACGATTCTGGAGTTCGCCGCACAGATGGCCAACGCGGAATCAGATCACGCAAAGGTAATTTTGAACTTCACTACTTTCCAAGATTTATGTGCTTTGTGTGCTACGTCTAATGATAGGTTAAACGTAGTGCTACAAACACATAATAATCTAACTACTCAAAACGAATCCTTAAAATCAGACAACGCTAGCCTATTAGATATAAAGGAAGACCTTAGAAATAAGCTTAAGGCAGATGCACAAGATGTCATAGTTCTAAAAGACAAGCTGAGTGAGCAGTGTGTTAGAATAGAACTAATGTATGAACATGTTGAGGCATTGATCAAAGAGCTTAAAATCAAAGAAGTAGAGCTAGCAGGATCTAAGGTTAAGGTAGCCGAGGTAAATAGTAAACTAAAAGGTTTAGGAACTCATCATTTAACTTAGGGAAGATCTTAGATGCACAGTGTTAGTTTAAGAAACCTGTAGGTTTAGGGTATAATGAGAGTCCTCCACCTTTCAATGATAACTATGTACCTCAGCCTCAGGATAAAACTGAAAATCCAGTTGAATCAGAGGTAGCACCTGAACCTGTGGCTGAAATTGTTAAGGATAAAGAAACTAAGGTGACTAGTAACAATGTCAAGATTGAGAAGGTTAAATTTGTGCCATCCTCAAATGATAAGCTTGTAGGAGAAGCCAAAATTGACTTTAATAATCAGCAAGAGGAAACAGTCACTGAAGTTGAGACAAAAGAACATGACACTAGTGAGACACCTAAATCAAAGGGCACGCATAAGAAGTCAATTGATAAAATGTGGTGTTTTAGATGTCATGAAAAGGGCCATGTTGCTTCTAGTTGTCCACATAGGAAGGTAGAGACTACACCTAAAACCGGAAAGCCGGAACAACATAAACCTTCTCCAAGTGTCGCAAGCACAAGTGGTTCTGAAAATACCGAGAAAATTGTGCAAGCCACACCAAAAAGTGCTGTGAAACAAACGCCTGTGTCAGGTCGACGAAACGAAGTGATTAGGACTAATTCCCTGAATAGAATCCCTAATCAAACTAGGTCAGGACCTCAACAAAATTATAGGAGTACTACACCTAGAAGAGCTTACACTCCGGATAGATCTCACACTCCTGTAAGACATCAGACACCAGGAAGAGCCAAGGGATATCAATCTGAAATGCCCTATAATGGAAATTATTCGAGGGCTCCACAGCACATGCCTACACAAAGGCCAAGAGTGAATTTAAATCACTCTGCACCACAACAGGCTCTCAATCAAACACCCAAGTCACCTGAAAGGAGAGATGGGTATTTGAAGAAGTTCACGTATGTGGATGAGAATGGTATTATTACCAAGTCAGTCATGGCTTGGGTTCCCCGTGATAACTAACCTGTTTTCTTTCATGTGCAGGAGATAACTAAAGGTTTAAACAACAAATGGTTCGTCGACAGTGGTTGGTCTAGGCACATGACTGGGGAAAGAAGTCTTCTCACAGACTTCAAAGGAGGGAACAGGGGATTCGTATCATTCGCTGCAAACAAAGGAGGAAATATCACCGGTACTGGAGTGGTCACTAATGGGACTATCAAACTGGATCAAGTTTATCATGTTGATAAACTGGTTCACAATCTCATTAGTGTATCTCAAATCTATGATAAGAAGAACTCACACTGATACTGAGGCGTTAGTGCTGAAACCGGGATTCAAAGTACCTGAACAGTGGATACTGATGAGGGCCCCAAGGAAGAACGACTTGTACATGCTAGACATGAACAAACCAGAATCTTTGATGGGACCGATATGTCTTCTATCTAAAGCTTCAGAGACCAAATCAGTTCTTTGGCACAGACGCATGGCACACTTGCACCTAGAAAAATGAATTATATCACTAAGAATGGACTGGTGCAAGGTGTTCCAATGAAGAGTTTTCAGTTTGAAGACAAGTGTCTACCATGCAAGAAAGGAAAACATTACAAGAAGGCACACAAGTCCAAGACTCAGAACTCTATAGCTGCCACGTTCAATTTGTTGCATATGGACCTGTTCGGACCAATCAACAAAAGGAGTATAGGTGGTAGTTGGTATTGTTTTGTTATTACTGATGATTACTCACGATTTTCTTGGGTTTTCTTTTTAGGTACGAAGGACGAGACAGCTGCAAAGCTAATCAGGTTCTTAGACCAAGTTGAAAACTCCTACGGGACGTGGGTAAAACGTATCAGGAGTGATAACGCAACAGAATTAAAAAACACAGTAATTGGTGTATATTGCCTATCCAAAGGCATAGTGCATCAATTTAGTGCACCATATGAGCCACAACAAAATGGGGTGGCAGAACAGAAAAACAGGGCTTTGATTGAGCCAGCAAGGACCATGCTCTCGGATTCAAAGCTTCCTACCATGTTTTAGGGGGAGGAAGTGAATACCGCTTGTCTTGTTTTAAACCGGGCCCTTACTGTCAAATCACTGAACAAAACCTGTTATGAAGTTTTGAATCAAAGGCCACCTAATTTAACTGGGTTCGAACCGTTTGGGATACCATGTACGTTAATGAAAACAAAACATCAACCTAAGTTTGGTGAAAAGGCTTATGAAGGTTATTTCCTAGGTTATGTGCCTAACTCACCAAATAAAAGGGTTTTTAATAAATCAAATGGTACGGTACAGATTGTGTATAACATTGATGTTACAAGTTATACACATGAACCCCAAACTGGTCCGGAATGGATTTTTGATTATGACAAATTGTTTGAATCATTTAAATTCCTTTGGATGGAAATGCAGGTACTAAAGGAAAATTCTTGGGTTGAAGCGATGCAGGAAGAAATGTCACAATTCAGGAAACTTGAAGTGTTGGAGTTAGTTCTGTTACCTCGAGGAGAAGTTGCAATAGGAACCAAGTGGGTTTTTAAGTGCAAGAGGGATGATCGGGGTATAGTGACTCACAACAAGGCAAGACTTGTGGTAAAGGGTTTCAACCAAGAGGAAGGAATCGATTACAATGAAGTATTTGTGCCAATAGCAATGCTTGAGGCAGTCCGGTTGTTTCTAGCTTTTGCTTCCTTCAAAGGCTTTAAGGTTTATCAGCTTGACGTAAAGAGTGCCTTTCTTAATGGCAAAGTGAAGGAACTGGTGTATGTTGAACAACCGTCCGGGTTTACAGATCCAAAATATCCAGATAGAGTGTATCGCTTAGATAAGGCTTTATATGGACTACATCAAGCACCAAGGGCGTGGTATGAGACACTATCTACTCATATTTTAGACAACGGGTTTGAAAGAGGGAGGATTGATAGTACACTATTTGTGAAGAGAAAAGGTGAACATTTCATCTTGGTACAAGTGTACGTTGATGATATCATTTTTGGGTCATCAGACGAGCAGATGTGCAAAGACTTTGAGAAGGTGATGAAGTCTATGTTTGAGATGAGTGCCATGGGAGAGTTAAACTTCTTTCTGGGTTTGCAAGTCGAACAGAGGAAAGAGGGTATGTTTATCCATCAGACGAAGTATGTCTACGACATTCTAGAGTGCTTCGGGATGGAAGGAACAAAACTGATGGCTCACTTTAGCACGCTGATTCAAGTGAATCATAATCTCGGACCGGTACAGAAAGTGACACCGATGTGGATCTGACGTTATATCGGGCCATGATTGGATCACTTATGTATTTAACTGCTTCGAGACCTGACATAATGTTTACTGTGTGTATTTGTGCTAGGTTTCAAGCTAATCCAAAAGAGATGCATATGAAAGCTGTGAAGCGGATTCTGAGATACCTCAAGTCGAAATCGAAGCTGGGACTTTGGTATCACGCGGATGGTGATCTGGAATTGGAAGCATTCACGGATTCAGACTATGGAGGATGTAGCTTGAATCGAAAGTCAACAACTGGAGGTTGTCAGTTCCTTGGATGGAGACTCGTTTCCGGGCAATGAAAGAAACAGAATTCGGTAGTCGTGTCAACGTGCGAGGCCAATTATGTTGCTGCTGGTAGTTGTTGTTCACAGTTTTTGTGGATACAACAACAATTGCAGGATTACGGTTTGACTTATACTTATACTCCTATTAGGATAGATAACCAGTCAAGTATTGCTATAACAAATAATCCAGTTAAACACGGTAAAATAAAGCACATAGACATAAGACACCATTTTATACGTGATTGTGCTGAAAAGAATTTAATTAAGCTGGTAAAAGTGGCAACGGAATATAATAATGCTGATTTATTTACTAAAGCTTTTGATAAGTCACGTTTTGAGTTGTTAGTTCAACTAAATGGTATGCGTAATCCAGAGTAACTTGACCTTAGTAGAATTTATTTCTTTTTATAGCGGTAAGTTTTCTTTCCTTTTATAGTAAGTTTAGTAGCTAAGTAGAATATCTTTCCTTTTATAGTAAGTTAATAGGTTATTTTATTAGCATTATTCTTATTTATGAAAAACAAAAGAAAAAAGAGAGAAAACCATAAAATGCTCAAAAAAAAAAGAGAATATTAGAAAATTTGAGTTAAGTCTTAGATACATAGGTTCAAAGTGACGAAAATTAGCACAGTCGATACAATCTCTAAGTTTTAAACTTTCACACATAATGCACCTTAACTCTAAGTGTTATACATTCTCTAGTTTGATGTGTTGGTAGGCATAATGCACAAAGGGAATCTCAACGCTAATAAAATATTCAAGAAAAAGTCTTATGTGTAACTAACTTAGATATATGACCAAAGGGTCTTAATCTTTATGTTAGAGACATACAGGCATTGATTATAAATGAGGTATGCAAATTTTCTGGGGGATGTATAGCCACATCAAATACATCTTAAAGAAAAGAAAAGAAACGCAAATTTTGATAGTGAGGATAGAGTCAAAACAAGTCATTCTGTTGTACGTAAGTACAGACCTATGCCTATGGTTTGACTCGAGTTAGCAAGATAAGTCGCTTTATTATACGTCAGTACAGACCTGTCACCGCTCTCTTGCTAGCTTTAAAATAAATTTTAAGACAAATTAAGACACTCTGTTGTATGTAAATACAGAACTGTGTCCGAGTTTGCCTTTTAAAGAAAATTTGCAAACCCGAAAAGTTATAATCATTGTGTGTATGCCTTGATCATAAGAGCATGTCTAAGTATGGGACACATAGGGTAGTTTCTTGATGAATAAAAAGGCCAAGAGATATTCCAAAGTGTAACATGTTTAAAGGGAAAATAATACAAACAATCGACTGGAAATGTGTGTCACGACAAACTATCAAGGAATCAAAAACAATTCCTAAGTGTGAGAGTGTAATACTGAAAGTGCGTATTTGACACCGCTATCTGATTGAACCTTTCTCTGACTTTCTCGCCAAAAATAGTCTGGTAGTATTAGTATAGCATGTAAATTTTAAAAGTATTTTTGAGTAGTTTAAGTTTAAATTTTATTCAAAATTTTACTTTATTTTATTTTATTTTATTTTATTTAGGAAAAAGGTCAAAATTACTAAGGATGCATTTTTAGTTGAATATACAAACATTGCATGAAAATTTATTGCTTAGTGTGAAGAAATTTTGCATAGTTTGTTCCGTTACACGAAAAAGTTGAAAAAATTGAAAAAGTTGAAATTTATTCAAGGATTTTCAAAATTTTCAAGTATGTTCGAATTTAAGACAAACTCGAACAAATATTCCATTCTGTCAGTAAAGTCGAATTTAACGACAAGTTCAAAGGTGGTTAGTATATAAAGGTCAACAGTGAACAATCATTATCACCTACCTTCGATTCTATCTTTTCGAATTTGTCTACCGACGATTTCGAACTTACCTTCGAGTTTGCCGTTTTCGAACTTTCAACTATTTCTCGAAGTTTTGCTCGTGTGTGTTCGAATCTACTTACTAATCTAGGTATAAACATAAGTGTTATACAAGATTTAGGTATCCTAGGACTCATTTATAGCAAAAATCGACCAAATTTTGAAGTTTTTGGGTTTTAAACTTTGTGATTCAAAATCACAAGTTTTAACCGGTGAAACTTCAAATAAGTTACATATATCTTCGATTAGAACCTAATAGGACTAGTGGATACTATTTTCTAAGTCTAATGGGGTTAAAATCATAGATTTGTGTTCGAAAGTGACCGACTTCGAACATGTTCATCATGTTCGAACTTGTCAGGAAATTCGAATTTGTCGAATTCAGTCAAATTCGAACATGTCATTCGAATCTATTATTAAATTTGAAATGTTTGCATAATTTTAAATTCAAAACTTGTTAACATTCGAATGTGTTGGATTTTGAACTTATATAAGTTCAAAATAAAACAAATTCGAAATTAAACATGTTTCATTTTTAATTTCATTTCTAATATATGTTATTGTTTAATGTGTAGATATGGGAGAAAAGGCATTTTTCCAAAAGCATAATATGGTAATATCGCCGGATAGGGAGCTTCCCGAAGCTTAGGCCTTCAGGCAGATGGTGGAGTTTTTGGCACACTCCAGGGTTTCCTATGCTCTGTCGCATAATGTACAAATAATATTGCCGTATGTTAGGCAATTCTGGGAACATTTACAAGTTGATTGTACCGTGACACCAACAGTTTTGAGAACTAGAGTTGGAGGTCAGCCGATAGTTTTCTCAGCGGATATGCTCCGTCGAATTTTGCAGCTGGGGACTGTAGAACAAGAGGCAGGGCCAATTGATTTCACGGTGAACATAAGGCAAGCAGCATTTCTGCGTATGGGATATGCCTTAGACATAACGAAAGCTTCGTTCATGAAGAGTGGATTGATAGGCCAGTGGAGGTACTTGGCACACGTAATTATGGTGTGCTTTGCACCGAAAAAGGCGGGTTTCGATTATATTGTTTCCAAGATGCAGTCGGCCATGATTGCCTTGGTTTATACTAAAAGCTTCAGCTACTCTGAGATGTTCTTTGCGGAGTTCGTACACCAGATCACGGCTCCAACGCGGGAAAGAATTTTGATGTATCCGCGTTTAATTATGGTGTGCTTTGCACCGAAAAAGGCGGGTTTCGATTATATTGTTTCCAAGATGCAGTCGGCCATGATTGCCTTGGTTTATACTAAAAGCTTCAGCTACTCTGAGATGTTCTTTGCGGAGTTCGTACACCAGATCACGGCTCCAACGCGGGAAAGAATTTTGATGTATCCGCGTTTTGTGATGATGTTGATCCGTCACTTTTTGCCGAATCTGCCACAAATACCAGATATTCAATGTGTGGCAGTTATCAATAAACGATTTTTTGCTTACTGCCAGTCACACAACGCCCGCAGGGCTGAGCAGATCAGACCACTTGATGCACCTCTCTTTGGTGCAGTGGTAGATCCAGACTTTGTGGCCCCAGAAAGGGAGAACAGGGCTGGAGAAGGACCTCAGCCGCAGCAAGTGCAGCAACAGCCACAACAACAACAGCGACCTCAACCACAACCTCGCTGGAGGTAAAGAGCGCAGGAAAGACCAATTCAGGCTTCGAGGCCAAGCTCAAGTAGAATTCAGGATTCATCGACAGCAGGTCCATCATCGGACACTGCGGGTCCTTCAGGCGTGGCACCAGAAATTGATCCTAGGGCAGAGACCCTGGAGGAAATTTGGGCTCATGGGACTCAGGCCCAGGAGGATATTACCGCTGAACTTATTATTTCTATCTTGGAGCCTCCAACTGATTACGATGATCTTATGAGAGACATAGATGAATATCAGCCTGAGGAAGAAGGTCAAGCAGTGCCCACCTTAGAATTTGAGTCTGAGGAAGTTGAAGAGGTAGAAGTCGAAGAAGTAGCAGTAGAATCGGTTGATCCATATGTTCGAATAGGCAGATACGGATCAGGAATTGTGGTCAGTGAAAGAGAGGAAGGAAAGAGAGTGGCTAGAGGATCAGATGATGATGATTCTGATTATGAAGCAGAAGATGCTACTCCTCTCGTGCCAAGGCAAAGGGCGAAAAGGCACAGATTCATGCAGGGAGCTTCATCCACTTCTGCTCCAGAGCCTGAAACTCCATGTGTTCAGCCATCCGTTCAACCATCCATCACACCATCACCAATCACATCCATTCCATCTACATCATCCACATTCACGGAGAATCAGCGTTTTACAGAGCTGAGAAGCAAAGTGGATTTCCAATCAGTCCAAATCTTTCAGCTTACAACAGCAGTCAAAGAGCTTCAAGCGCATAACGCCAGACTTGATCAGGAGAACATTGAACAGAAATCAACTGTTGCTGATCAAGCTTCTGAGATCAAGACAATGAAGTCCCTCCTCGGGCAGTTAATGAAAAATCTTCAAGCTCAGGGGGGAGACAAGCTGCGAAGAAGCTGAAGTGATAAGTAGAGAAGATGATGACGGCAATGATCCCGAGGCAAGAAAAGAAGGTGAGCTAGTAGATTTTCCAGCTGCTCACCGAGCATCAGTTCAGGGGGAGCCAAGTCAGTCTTCAATGGAAAGAGCTGAAGGTGAATCTTCGAAGGCCATGGAGAGCGAAATGATTGAGGCTCTGATGAACATAGAAGAAGAAGAAACATTGTTTGATTTTGACGACGAGATGGAAGATTTGGAAGAAGGTGAGTTTGTTCCAGAAGACATACCAGAATGGATGTCTGATGACAAGGTATTAGTTGATGAGGAGGATGAAGCTGATGAAATCGTTATTCAGCAACAACCTATCACTGATACGTATTTGATGGTGGAACAAAATATGATTGACATCGAAGCAGTTAAAGCCGCTTTAAATGTTGAATCAGAAGTTGAAGAGCCTGATAGGGATCTGACTGCTGAAGAATAGAAAAAGTTATGGTTCAGGTCAGAGAAGAAGGCTATGTCATTAAAGGAAAAGATGAATGTGCATAGTGCTGGAAAGCTGTCCGGGAGCATTCTTAGTTGGTTCTTTGATCGATAACTGCAGCTTTTTATCATTAAGAGAAAGGATGGCCTTCAATATCTAAGGAGAAGATTGAAGGACTTCAATTCACTGCCTAAAGTTGAGATAAAGCCATTAGCGTGGAAAGAGCTCGTTAACATCAGAGACGATCCCTATGCTGAAATAATTGCCAAGATTATCAGAAGGGAAGGGAGGTCTAGGAAGTTTGAAAGGCTAAACCCATGAATAGCTGTGACACCCTTGCCACATTAACCACCAATTACCATTCACCCAGGATTATTCACCAACAAACAGATATATAATGATCTGATACCTTAATTAAAGTGCGGAAGCAAAATACATAATAAAATAATACAAATGTGTCAAACACCGTACGGTGCTACATAGGTTACACATCTAAGTCTACAAATCCAAATGTATTACATCATCCCCAAATTTATTACAACATTGTTTCCATAGAACAAATACCAAGTTAAAACAGTGGAAATCTTCAAGCACTTCAATAAACGTCCTAGCTAGACGGTCCAGCTGTAGACTTCCATTTTCCTGTAAAAATTCAACAACTGAAGGGGTAAGCTAAAGCTTAGTGAATACCATATGATTTTACACATTCTACAAATCATTATGATGCCACCCAGGGTAACCGCGGTAACACATACCGTATACCGCACACGTACTCCAAGTACGCAAACCCGAGTCGCAGCTCCTTCGAGCTGACACTCGGCATAAGATTAACCAACCATCTGAGGCAGACATTACATCGGGGATGACCTACTGTCTATCCTGACCACAGAGGTGTCAAACTCTTGGTCATATAGCACAGTAACATCAGAGTACAGATGCGACCACGCAGGTCCATCGAAAGGATGCACAACAAATGAACGGACATGCAACAAGTATGAATGTGCATCAACATTTACGCATGTTAGTAGAGTGCCAAACGAATATGAAACAACATGCCTCAGCAGGCAATGCAAACATAATGCAGATGCAGCAATGTTAAAATCAAAGGTACTCACTGTGGGTGCGTTATTAATCTTTTAGCAATATTATTTCTCCTCGGAATTTCAACCGGATCCACAAAGTACCCCACTGTGGGTTAAACAACACCACAAGGGACCTGTTAAATCAGTTTTAACAACACATTGTGTCAATAGCTTGTTTAATTTCATAAAACTTAATTTTATAATTCTTGCAAAATTTGGTCCCAATTTCGGATCTATGTCCGAATTCGGACCACACCCGAATTCGGACCCCCATTTCGGATCCCACATGAATCCCAATTCGGATCCCACATGAATCCCAGTTCGGATCCCACATGAACCCCATCCGAAATACAACAGTTGTAAATATTTTCTATTTTGTATATCAGAGGTTCGGACAAATGCTAAGTTCGGACCATATCCGAATTCGGTCCCCCATCCGAATTCCAACACTTATGATATTTTACCATTTTGATTATCACATTTCGGACCAAAAGCCAATTTCGGATAACATTACAAGTTCGGGCCCATCCGAATTCGGTCCCCAACCGAATTCGGACCCCCATCCAAATTCCAATACTTAGAAATATTTTGATATATTAATTTTCCAGAAATCCGGGCCTCATCCGAATTCGGACCAGATCCGAGTTCATCTCGGATCCGAATTCGGATCCCACCCCATTCGAATTTGTTCTAAGTCTGTATCCTTCGAGTTTGTTCTTGCAGTTTATAAAATTTCCAGATTTAATTCTAAGTCATTTCCATACTTATTCAATACATGAAATAAATTATACCAACTAAAATACACTTAATTTCAACCACTTTAACACTAACATTATCATACTTTCATACCAATTTACATCCTTTTTAACCCTTTTCATCATCCATCGAACACACACACTAAAACACACACAAAATCCTCAAATCCATACTTTTAGCTTGAATCAGATGCTGAAATTTTGTACATAGCATCATATATACTAGATTTAAACTAATCTACAATCATTTAACACATGCATCAACATTTACAACCTTAAATCTCATTTTCGGATTTAACAAATCCGAACCAAAACCATCAATTTCGAAGAATTAGTGAAATGTTTACCTTAAATCGATTCTTGCAGATGTTTTAGTTCCTCCCAAACAACCTTCATCCAAATTTTCAGCTTCCAATTCCAAGCTTTTGTGATCTTGATCTTAGAGAGAGAGTGAGAGAGCCGAGAGATGAGAGAGATATTTCTAGTGAGAGAGTGTAATAGTTGGAAATGAAAGACCTTTGGTCTTTTATTTCAAAATTCCATTTTAACACCTTTAGTCCCTCAACTCATCAGATCCCATTTAATACTGATTTATAAAATAAAAGATTTCTATCTTTTATTTTATTATCCTTAATACTTAAATAATTATTTTCACTTAAATAAATTGAAATTTCTAAATTTCCAAATAATTCAACAAACTTTATAATTAATCCAAATTCCGTACCAACTTTCGTAATTCAACTTAAATTACATATTACAACTTAATAAACTTCAAATATATAATAATTTAAATCCGAGGATGTTACAGCATGGGCTCCACCACGCTAAACTTCGTCCTCGAAGTTACTCGGATTCGAACAGTTTCGGATACTTTTTCAACATTTCAGACTTAGGCTCCCACGTATGATTTGCTCCCTTATGATGCTTCCAACGTACCAGCACCATCTCTATTTCTTTACTTCTCAATTTCTTCACTTTCGTATCTAACACACACTCCGGCTCTTCAACATACCGGAGCCTTTCATCAATTTGCAATTCACTGTGGTCTGCCCAATCTTCGTTTTCGGCAGTGAATGACTTCCTGAGATTTCCCACATGGAACACCGGGTGTATGCCCGACATTTCTTCAGGCAACTCTAAACGATATGATTGGTTTCCAACTTTTTCTGTAATCCTGAATGGTCCGACGAATCTCGGAGCCAACTTTCCTCTCTTTACAAAACGTGTAACACCTCTCATAGGTGACACCTTCAAATAAACCCAATCATTCACATCAAAACTGATTGGTTTGTGCCTCCTGTCGTAATAACTCTTCTGACGATCCTGGGCCGCTTTTATATTCTGTCTCACCAACTGAATCTTCTCATTCGTTTCCTTCAATAATGCCGGCCCAGCAATCGGCGTTTCTCCGGTTTCCCTCCAACATGTAGGAGTCCTACATCTTCTCCCATACAACGCTTCAAACGGCGCTTTCTTGATCGTCGCGTGGTAACTGTTATTATACGAAAACTCGATCAGTGGCAAATGATCGTCCCAATTGCCACCGAGGTCTAACACACACGACCGCATCATATCTTCGAGTGTTAGGATGGTCCTTTCACTTTGACCATCGGTTTGTGGACGGTAAGCCGTACTCATTGCGATCCTCGAACCCAACCCTTCTTGTAATGCCGACCAAAAGTTGGAAGTAAATCGGCTGTCACGATCAGATACAATGGACTTCGGTACTCCATGTCTCGAAATAATCTCATCCAAGTAAATTTGAGCTAACTTTTCCAAAGAATAATTCTCTCTTATCGGAATAAAATGTGCGGACTTAGTTAACCGATCAACTATCACCCAAATTGCATCGTGTTGACGCCTAGTTTTCGGCAACTTTGTGACAAAGTCCATCGTGATATGTTCCCACTTCCATTCCGGAATGGGAAGCGGTTGCAAACTACCGTAAGGTTGTTAGTGTTCGGCTTTCACTAACCGACATGTTCTGCATCTCTCCACGTACTGGCCTATGTCTTTCTTTAGTCCGGGCCACCAGAAGTCTGCTTTCAGCTCGTTGTACATCTTTGTGCTCCCGGGATGTACAGAAAACTTTGACTGATGAGCTTCTTCTATTATCACATTTCTCATGCCTCCATACTTTGGCACCCAGATTCTTCCGTAAACTCCTTTCAGACCCGATTCGCTCGTTTCCATATTCTTGATCTGTGCTCTTATATCCTCAGCACCAACATTTACATCTTTCAAGGCTTCCTCTTGAGCGGCCTTGACATCATCAATAATAGTGGAGGCCAGCATTGTAGACGTCATCATATAACAACAATCCTTAGCATATGCTTTGCGGCTCAAAGCATCGGCTACCACGTTAGCCTTCCCGGGATGATAAAGGATTTCACAATCGTAATCCTTTATAAGTTCCATCGAACGTCTCTGCCTCATATTGAGCTCCTTCTGACTAAATATGTATTTTAAACTCTTATGGTCAGTGTATAACTGACACTTAGTTCCATAGAGATAGTGTCTCCACAGTTTCAGTGCAAAAGTAACTGCAGTCAACTCCAAGTCATGAGTCGAGTAATTCTTCTCGTGTTGCTTTAACTGTCTCGAAGCATAAGCTATAACTTTTCCACGTTGCATCAATACCGCACCAAGTCCCAACCTCGAAGCATCCGTGTATACAACAAAGTCCTCATTACCCTCTGGTAGGGCAAGTATCGGTGCTTCACTTAACGTTTTCTTCAAACGCCTCTTGCTGTACGATTTCCCAGACAAAAGGTGCATTCTTCTTCGTTAAAGCAGTCAAAGGAACTGCAATCTTGGAAAAATCCTTAATGAATCTTCTATAGTAACCCGCCAGCCCAAGGAAACTTCTTCAGTAGCTGAACGAGGCGGCTCCCAGTTTCTTACCGCTTCTACCTTAGCCGGATCTACTGAAATTCCGGCCCCCGAAATCACATGCCCTAAAAACTGAATCTGTTGCAGACAAAACTCACATTTTGAGAACTTGGCATACAACTTCTCTTTTCTTAGCAATTCCAGCAATTCCCTTAAATGATCAGCATGTTCGGCTTCAGACTTAGAGTATACTAAAATATCATCGATAAACACATTTACCGATTTATCCAACATCGATCTACATACTCTATTCATTAAATCCATAAACACTGTCGGGGCATTGGTTAAACCGAAAGGCATCACCAGAAACTCGTAATGCCCATACCGAGTCCTGAAGGCTGTCTTTGGCACATCTTCCTCTCGAACCTTCAATTGATGATATCCCGATCTCAGATCAATCTTAGAAAATACACTCGCCCCATGTAATTGATCGAACAAATCGTCTATCCTCGGCAGCGGATATTTGTTCTTAACAGTCAGTTTATTCAACTCCCGGTAATCAATGCACATTCGCATTGTGCCATCCTTCTTTTTCACAAACAAAACAGGGGCTCCCCACGGCGATGAACTTGGTCGAATAAAGCCCTTGTCCAACAACTCCTGGAGTTGTGTCATCATCTCTTTCATCTCGGTTGGGGCAAGGCGATAAGGAGAACGAGCTACCGGTGCAGCTCCAGGGATCAGATCAATTCTAAATTCCACTTGTCTCTCAGGCGGCACGCCAGACAAGTCTTCCGGAAACACATCCGGGAATAGTGAAACAACAGGCACATCGGCCAACGTCTTCTTCTCATCTCAGCCTTGGCATCAATAGCATATGCCAGGTAAGCGTCACAACCCTTTGCAACAAGCTTTCGGGCTTTTGCAATGGTCAACAAACATAGATCCCCGCTTCTCCTATCCCCATAAATGCAGATCTCACGCCCCTCCGGAGTAGTTATCTTTATCATCCGCTTCTTACATACTATGTGGGCTTCGTTCTCTATCAACCAATCCATCCCGACAATTACATCAAATTCACTGAACTCGATCGGAATCAAGTCCAAATTGAAGACTACATCTTCAATCACTAAGGTGCAGTTACGATATACATGGTCTACCTTGACTAAAGTATTACTAGCAGTTTCAATATCTAGTACAACAGATAACTTTGATAAAGGCATAGACAATTGTTGAGCAAACATAGTAGATACAAACGATCTATTGGTACCCGAGTCAAATAACACTCTTGCAGGTAAAGAGTTTACAATAAACATACCCGTGACCACCTCCGGGTTTTCCCTAGCCTCCTCTGCAGTGATTTGAAAAGCACGAGCCGGTGCCCTTTGTGGCTAGTTCCAGCGGTTGACTGAACCACCACTAGATCCCCCAGATGATCGTGTCGTCGATGGAGCAGCAGCTGCTGGAGCATTCTTTCGACAATTCCGACTATAGTGCCCCCACACTCCACATTTATGGCAGGCATCTGATCTTCGTGGGCATTCATTCTGAAAGTGACCCAACTCTCCGCAGCAAAAGCAAGCACGCCCGTTTGTACACTTGCCGAAGTGTTCCAGATGACACTTGTTACAATATTGTGGCTCGGTGTTGATGGAGTATGCTCGAGCACGACCGGAAGAACTAGACTGTCGACGGTAAGATTGTTGTGGCGAGTACTGCGATGATCATGAAGAACCAGAGTAACCTCCTTCACGTTGGCGTTTCGGTGGTGAAGGTTGAGTTGGATTAGCTGAAGCAGCAGCAGACCCTATCACATACCCAGACATACTTAAAATTTGTTCCACATTTCTGGCGGCTTCCAATAGACCAGCAAATGTGGGGTAGCGTACATTGCTCATCACCCTTCGAATCTCCAAATCAAGACCAGCCTCAAACCTGGTCATTTTCCTCTCCTCGGTATCCACTTGATGAGGCGCGAACAAACTCAGCCTCGTGAACTCTACAGCGTACTGGGACACAGACTTAGTCCCCTGTACCAACGTCATGAACTTGGCCTCCAATCTTCGGCGCAAATCGGCCGGGCAGTACTGCGGAGTGAAAACTTCAGTGAACTCAGCCCATTTCATTACAGCAACCTTCTCCATTGTTAGTGCATTCACCATCGAGTTCCACCACATTATTGCGTCTTTGGTGAACATGGCAGTAGCGAATCGGACCATATCCTTCTCAGCACAATCGCTGATTCGGAAAGTCCTTTCTGTAGCTGTTATCCACTCCAGTGCAGTAACAGCATCCCCCAACCCAGTAAATTTAACGGCTCCATTTCCCTTAAAGTCCTTGAAACGACAACCCCTGGGCTTATTAGATGACCCAGTGTTGTCATCTTGCTCGTCATTATTTCCCTCTATTTCCTTATTCTTTCTCTTCTCTTCTCTTCGCTTAGCTTCGGCCTCATCTCGAGCCCGAAACTGGTCCTGAATCATTCGATTTTGCTCAGCCATCATGGCTAGCATCATTTCCCTCGTCTCTTCTGGTGTCATTCCTCCTCCAGACATGTTCTGAAACATGAAACATATAACTTATTTAGTAACATGTCATTTATTTATAGACACCACCCAATTGTCCCGTATGATAGTCAATATTCTTATGATTACTAGATCGTAACCTATCTTAGTTCAGATCATTACTTAGAATCACTACATGTCAACACTTAATGTTTGAGACCAAGACCTCACGGACACTTGAATCTCAAACTACTGCTCTGATACCATTAGCTGTGACACCCTTGCCACATTAACCACCAATTACCATTCACCCAGGATTATTCACCAACAAACAGATATATAATGATCTGATACCTTAATTAAAGTGCGGAAGAAAAATACATAATAAAATAATACAAATGTGTCAAACACCCTACGGTGCTACATAGGTTACACATCTATGTCTACAAATCCAAATGTATTACATCATCCCCAAATTTATTACAACATTGTTTCCATAGAACAAATACCAAGTTAAAACAGTGGAAATCTTCAAACACTTCAATAAACGTCCTAGCTAGACGGTCCAGCTGTAGACTTCCCTTTTCCTGTAAAAATTCAACAACTGAAGGGGTAAGCTAAAGCTTAGTGAATACCATATGATTTTACACATTCTACAAATCATTATGATGCCACCCAGGGTAACCGCGGTAACACATACCGTATACCCCACACGTACTCCAAGTACGCAAACCCGAGCCGCAGCTCCTTCGAGCTGACACTCGGCATAAGATTAACCAACCATCTGAGGCAGACATTACATCGGGGATAACCTACTGTCTATCCTGACCACAGAGGTGTCAAACTCTTGGTCATATAGCACAGTAACATCAGAGTACAGATGCGACCACGCAGGTCCATCGAAAGGATGCACAACAAATGAACGGACATGCAACAAGTATGAATGTGCATCAACATTTACGCATGTTAGTAGAGTGCCAAACGAATATGAAACAACATGCCTCAGCAGGCAATGCAAACATAATGCAGATGCAGCAATGTTAAAATCAAAGGTACTCACTGTGGGTGCGTTATTAATCTTTTAGCAATATTATTTCTCCTCGGAATTTCAACCGGATCCACAAAGTACCCCACTGTGGGTTAAACAACACCACAAGGGACCTGTTAAATCAGTTTTAACAACACATTGTGTCAATAGCTTGTTTAATTTCATAAAACTTAATTTTATAATTCTTGCAAAATTTGGTCCCAATTTCGGATCTATGTCCGAATTCGGACCACACCCGAATTCGGACCCCCATTTCGGATCCCACATGAATCCCAATTCGGATCCCACATGAATCCCAGTTCGGATCCCACATGAACCCCATCCGAAATACAACAGTTGTAAATATTTTCTATTTTGTATATCAGAGGTTCGGACAAATGCTAAGTTCGGACCATATCCGAATTCGGTCCCCCATCCGAATTCCAACACTTATGATATTTTACCATTTTGATTATCACATTTCGGACCAAAAGCCAATTTCGGATAACATTACAAGTTCGGGCCCATCCGAATTCGGTCCCCAACCGAATTCGGACCCCCATCCAAATTCCAATACTTAGAAATATTTTGATATATTAATTTTCCAGAAATCCGGGCCTCATCCGAATTCGGACCAGATCCGAGTTCATCTCGGATCCGAATTCGGATCCCACCCCATTCGAATTTGTTCTAAGTCTGTATCCTTCGAGTTTGTTCTTGCAGTTTATAAAATTTCCAGATTTAATTCTAAGTCATTTCCATACTTATTCAATACATGAAATAAATTATACCAACTAAAATACACTTAATTTCAACCACTTTAACACTAACATTAACCTCTTTCATGCATCAATTCACACCCTTTTTAACCATTTTTCATCATCCATCGACCCACACACTAAAACACACACTAAATGCTCAAATCCATACTTTTAATTCGAATCAGGAGCTGAAATTTAATATGTAGCATCTTATACACTAGATTTAAACAAATCCATAAAAATATCACACATGCATCAACATCTTCAACACCAAATTAATATTTCGGATTTTAACAAATCCGAACTAAAAACCATCAATTTCGAAGAATTTGTGAAATGTTTACCTTAATTCGTCAATTGCAGATGTTATAGTTCCTTGAATGCAATCTGAATCCAAATTTTCAGCTTCAAACAGCAACTTTTCGATGATTCTTCAATTTGTAGAGAGAGAGAGCCGAGAGCCGAGAGATGGGAGAGATATTTCTAGTGAGAGAGTGTAATAGTTGGAAATGAAAGACCTTTGGTCTTTTATTTCAAAATTCCATTTTAACACCTTTAGTCCCTCAACTCATCAGATCCCATTTAATACTGATTTATAAAATAAAAGATTTCTATCTTTTATTTTATTATCCTTAATACTTAAATAATTATTTTCACTTAAATAAATTGAAATTTCTAAATTTCAAAATAATTCAACAAACTTTATAATTAATCCAAATTCCGTACCAACTTTCGTAATTCAACTTAAATTACATATTACAACTTAATAAACTTCAAATATATAATAATTTAAATCTGAGGATGTTACAATAGGCAAAAGAGTAATGGACCATACACGAGTTGATCCTCTAACTGGAAGGCCGTGGATGAAAATACATTACAAGCCAGTTAGATGCTTAAAGAAAGTTACTCTGAAGCCTATGCCTCAAAATGTGTTGGGAAACCTCTACTGGTGGTATGTTGAAAGTGAGACAGGTGAAGTAGTAATGGAAGACCTCAAAGAAAAAGTGATTCTGAGAGTGTATGATCCATTGCACCTGGTCAACTTGTCCAAAGATGATCTACATGTACTTCATGTCCATAAAATCTCGTGTGATGCACATATGGAGTCTGAAGCCAAAAAGTATCAGAATGTTGTCAAGGTTGGTGTTGAACAGGGTCTGTATGCTTGTAGCATTTTGAATAGACCTTAGTACTTAGTCAAAATGTGAATAGTTAGAAGCTATCGTCAAAGGGGAGTCTGTTAGTACATCCTGTGTGATGATAGCAGTCTAAGTATAGATAACATTTTGTCTAAGTCAATTACCTTGCTATTGAATATTAACAAGTGTTTGATATTAATTGTATATATGTTTGAACTTGGTGTAATGTATTACAATAAGTTCAAACATAAGTTCAAAGATAAGTTCAAACATAAGTTTGAAAGATAAGGTTCGAGTTTAGTTAAAAGTCAAGGTTCGAATTTAGTTAGAGGACAAGTTCGAAAAGGCCTTGTGCCAAGTTCGAACTTGTCCTAGACAAATTCGAACTGCACAGTATAATTAAGGGTTAATTCGATTAATTATCAGACTTTTGCAGATTTCAGAGTGATTAAGCAAAAGGGCTATCTCGAACTTGCTAGCATTTGGAGAGTTTCGTTTGGAGAGAATCATTGTGTTGGGACGATCCGTTGTTCGTCTATCACTGTGCTAGTCTCTGTGTTTCGGTGTGCGTGGTCTTTCCTTCAAGCCACTAACGAGGATTCCGCACTCGTTGGAAGGTGTCGCGTCAAGATAAGATCCGTAGAGAGCAGATCTTACAACTACAAAAGAAAGGTGAAAGATGAATCTATCAATGTCACCTTTGAAGAGTCTAGGAGTGCTTCCACCAAAGCTGTTCCTGAATCAATTTCAGGAGAATTCTGCTTTAATGATCTCATGCATTCCATCAATGAAGAAAAAGACTCAAAAGCTTCCACTACACCTAGAGTATAACCTGTTAACCATGATGGACATGATGATGACTATGTTGATACTTGTACTGACATAATTCATACACTGTGTCATGAACCTCTCAATGCTGATTTCCCTGGATCTTTTGCTGATATGTTCAACAATGGAGAATCATGCTAAACAGATGAACAAGCTCATGATAACAGTGTGTCTGAAAAATCATGAAAGCTGTTCAATAGGACCTGTTGAAAATCGAAATGATGCAGGAATATCTTCATTGAGGTATGATCCTAAGTGGATAAGGTGTCACCCCAATGATCAAATAATTGGTGACATCAAGAAAGGGGTACAAACAAGATGGGACAACTTAGAAAACTTTTGTATGTTTTCTAGCTTTGTGTCCCTAATGGAGCCTAAGAAAGTGGATGAAGCACTAAAAGATGTTAATTGGATCACTGTCATGCAAGAAGAGGTCAATCAGTTTGAGAGAAACAAAGTATGGAAGCTGGGCCCTGCTCGTAAAGGTAAAGCAATAATTGGAACTAAATGGGTTTTCAGGAACAAAATGGATGAGCAATGTCATCTGATTAGAAATAAGGCAAGGCTAGTTACTCAAGGCTACAGACAGGAAGAAGGCATTGATTGTGATGAAACATTTGCTCCAGTGGCCAGGCTAGAAGCAATTTGTCTGTTTCTAGCCTATGCTGCCCACAAGAGCATGAAGGTATTTCAAATGGATGTGAAGAGTGCATTTTTGAATGGCAAGCTGCAAGAAGAAGTATATGTCAAGCAGCCTCCAGGTTTTGAAAATGAACATCATCCAGGTTTTGTCTATAAGTTGGACAAAGCCCTCTATGGTCTAAAACAAGCACCTAGAGCTTGGTATGACACTATAACTAATTTCCTTATGAGAAATGGTTATTCCAGAGGTAAAGTGGATACCACATTGTTCATAAAGAAGGTGAAGTCCGATATTATGCTTGTTCAAATCTATGTGGATGACATAATATTTGGTTCTACTAATGAGCAGCTATGCAAGAATTTTTCACTACTCATGAAATCTAAATATGAAATGAGAATAATGGGTGAACTTACTTTCTTTCTAGGATTACAGGTAAAACAAAACTCTAATGGAATTTTTATCAATCAAAGAAAGTACACTTTAGATCATTTGAAAAAGTTTAAATTTGATCAAAGTTCTCTTATCAAAACCCCAACGGCAACCAATGTAAAATTGAATGTTGATGTTAGTGGCAAAGCTGTTTCTGTAACAACTTACAGAGACATGATTGGGAGCTTGTTGTACTTGCCTTCTAGTAGACCAGATATTATGTTTGCTACCTGTCTATGTGCTAGGTTTCAAGTTGAACCTAAGGAATCACATCTACCTGCTGTAAAAAGAATCTTCAGATACGTCAAGGGTACACCAGGTTTAGGTCTTTGGTATCCCAAAGACTCAAGTCTTGAACTAACAGGATACTCAGATTCTGATTTTGCAGGCTGCAGGTTAGACAGAAAGAGCACAACAGGTGGATGTCAACTCCTTGGTGGAAGTTGATCAGTTGGTGTAGCAAAAAGCAGAACTTTGTTTCTACTTCTACTACTAAAGCTGAGTATATTGCTGCTGGAAGCTGCTGTGGGCAGATTCTATGGAACCAGCATCAGCTTGAAGACTTTGAGCTTGTATATAGGAAGACTCCTATTCTGTGTGATAATACAAGTGCCATAGCTATCTCTGACAATCTAGTGTTTCATTCCAGAACAAATCATATAGAAGTCAGACACCACTCTATCAGAGATCACATCCAGAAATGTAATATGGAGGTAAGTTTTATTTCCACAGATGAACAGCTTGCAGACATTTTCACCAAGCCTCTTGATGAAAACAAGTTTAATTACCTTGTAAGCAAGCTGGGCATGTTAAATAAAAGTTACTAAGTGTCAGGTCTCTGTGACCTAATCTAAGCCAGCATCCACCTCTGGAAGAGCCCAGAATTACTTTGACAACCTGGCAAGGAAAAAGTTCTTTGATGTTGCAAATAGAATACTTGCCAAGGAGCCAACTGTCAAAGTTGTTCCCATTTCAAGGAAAGGCAAACAGTGGAAGCTACAAATGACCAAAATGGGTGCTGAAGGTCCTGAACTGGAAGCATATGAACACACTGGTGTTGCTCAAATGGGATTCAGAGAATGGGTGGAATTTGAAGTTGCCCTGAGCTAGTCTAAGTCTGAAACTGCTAGAACTATCAGGGCATATGTCAAATGGTTAATGGAGAGAGTGAAGAATCTTGGCCTGATTACAGAAGAACAAATCAAGGGTACCTCAGTGGTTGAACCCAAGATAAAGGCCCGGAGAAGGAGAAAAGATACTGAGCTGGAAGAACTCCTGATAATGATCAATCAAGGTGATGTAGCTGTTGAGATCAAGGGAGTTGATCACAGCCTGTACAGGGAGTGGAACATGAGCAAGATAAGCTAATAGAGAAACCTGAGCTTAGGGTATTTTTTGTAGATCCCCTAACAAAAAGAAGAAGTGTTTCCAGAGAGCATCAGATTTGCACAAAGTTGGTCTTAAGCAACTCATTGCTTTTATACTTGCCAACTCCTTTAAGCAGTCTGTAAGATGGAGAGCAGCAATCTAGGAACAGCTCAAAGGTCTTCATGTGAGAGGAGAGCTTCAACATCCTAACTTCATGTTCCTAAGAATTGAAATGGAGGAAATTGAAAAAACCAGGGAGCAGTTCGAGCAAATATCCGAAGAGGAAGAACCACCACAGCTTGGAGGTCCATCGGCTGTTGAGTAGATGAAGAATGGAAGTTGTCCATCAGTTGGACGGGCTTGCCATTACTTGCTCCCACCATCAACAGTCCAACATGTTGAATTTCTTTATGTACATAAGTTGTACTCTATTACGTTAGTTGTAATTTTTCTGTTACATCAGTTGTAATCCACAATAGTACATTAGTTGTACTTTTGTAAAAACATGTGTTGTTTGCAATAAATATTATTATGTATATAAACTGATCTTTTACTTTACTTCAATGTTGTAATTTCATTTTAGCAAAATGTATTGTAAAAAAAATAGTGATTATTGATAAAATCAGCTTCGACTGACTATTGCAAATAGGGGGATATTGTTAGGCACAAAAAGGCCACAGTTAAACTTGTTCTACATCTTAGGGGGAGATTTTAAATCAAACCTGTTTGATGCACTTGAAGGTATAATTAAAGGGATGTTAATGCCTTATTGAAACCTGATAAGTGATTTGCAATATTAGTCAAAGTTGTTTTACCCTGTTGCATTTGTTGTAACTAAGGCAGATTGTCCAAGCTGTTCTAGTCTGTTGAACAGGCTGGACATAAACTGTCTACGCTGCTCTATCCTGTTGAGCAGGTTGGAAAAATACTAAGTGTTCTGTTCTTTGTGAACAGAACCTGTTCTTTGTGAACAGGCCAAACACTTTATGGAATATGTTTCCAAGTCATCGTGTATTGTTTTGGACTACAAGATCAGTTTACATAGTCAAAGACAAAGTGGAAAACGGAAGCTGCAAAAGACTGCCTACGATGTTTTGTTACATGAAGACAAAGTAGATATTTGAAATGGGTGGCAGACCATTTCATATATCAACATGTCCTTAACAGAAGATGAAAGGTTCAAAGTTGACATTCCACTTTTGTTTAAAGCTTTCTGCAACAGAGACAAAAAGGAAAAGACAAAGATTCTGTCATGTAAAGACAAGTCTGCTATATCCATAATGTGCAGAAAAGTTGTTTTGTCTTTCTGAAAAGACATCCATCTATCTCAACGTCCAATGAAGAAGGTTCACTGAGATTCTCAGTGAGAGTATAAAAGGAAGCTTCTATGGAATGTGAGATAACCAATACTGAGAAATTCAGATCGTGCATAGAAGTGTGTTTTTCATGCATGCAAGTGTGCTTGAATAAACAGTGAGTTCATCTTAGTGAGTGTATTCATTGTACCTAGTCTGAGTGTGTCCTAGACTAATTAACACTTGTTGATAATATACACAAACATTGAGAAAAGAGTGTTGAGTTTCAATATGTTGTATTGACGCCCCCCCCCCCCCCCCCTGCCCTCTACAGCTTAGAACAATACACTAGGGAAACCTTTTGCGACCTACACATCAGTTGAAGGTTTTCGCTATAAAAAATCTCTGAAAGTTGTTATTAAAAAAGAAGATCATTCAAAAGGGAGATTATTCATCAGAAGATCAAGCTTATTTGAAGAAACCAGACTTGATCACAAAGGGGGAGAATGTTAGACTTTATTAATTGTAATCAAGTCTGGGGTTTAATTGTATTTATTAATAGTTCGTAGGTTAATTTTGAAGGGGCTTTAATAGTTTAACCCACGAGCTTAGACCTCATTAGGTTTATTAATTAAAGGGTTAATTAGGTTTTAGTATGTATTATTAAAGGTGTTTTGGAGTGTGTAGCCGTTCGCACAGTGTAGGTCCTGAATAATCACGAAAACAACTGAATCAAACAATATATTAATAAGATTATGAATGAGAAATAATATCAATAGCTGAATATTATAAACCTTGAATAATCAACACGAATAACATAGTTTTCTCTCTCTCCCTCTATGAAACAGCTACACACTCTAAAACACCTTTAATTCTACACACTAAAACCTAATTAACCCTTTAAATAATAAACCTAATAAGGCCTAAGACCGTGGGTTAAACTTTTAAAGCTCGTACATAAATAACCTATGAACTATTAAATAAATACAAATAAACCCCTAGACTTGATTACAATTAATAAGGTCAAACAATCTCCCCCTTTGTCAAGTCTGGTTTCTTCAAAATAAGCTTGATCTTCAAATGAATAATCTCCCTTTTGTATGATCTTCTCTTTCAATAACAGCTTTGGAAGATTTCTCTATAGTGAAAACTTTCAACTGATTTGGAACTCATCTTCAATGTTGATAAGAATCTTCAGTCGATCTTGGCTATGAAATTCGTCACTTTAAGAATCAGAAGATAACTTCACTTTAACACAAGCTTCAGGTAGATCGTAGAATGATTTCTTCTTCAACTTTGGTCTTGAAGTCACTTGAAGCTGTGAAGATCAAAAATCACCTAAGATTAACTGGCTTCAATAAATCAGAGTGTAAACCAATAACCTTGTTTTGAATCAAAGTCCAATTAAGAAGTTTGCGGAATAAAACTTAATTGTTTTAAGAAAACCTTCAGAATAAAGAACAGATATTCAAACAAATATGATCAATATCAAAATCCTTTATATTGCCAAAATCTCTGATTACAATCACCTCTAATCTGTTTTGATTAGACGAAGAGCACTAATTGTTCTTAGGGTTTTACAGCCTTAGAGCCTTGAGAAACTAATCAGAAAGCAATTACAATGAAGCACCACGATTATAGAATTTGTACGAACACACTTACAATAGAAAGACCTAGTCTATCTATATATATAGCCTTCTGATTTGTTTCCTTGACGAGCTCTGATTTCTCTGGTATTAGATATGCTTGGAAGATCTTCAAATCTTGAAATATTTATCACTTCCTGAATTTCAGCACTTTCTGTTATCAATGTGTTGAGCAGCTTGAATTTTTAACTCTAGAAGCTTGAACTATGGAACTAGCAGCTTGAACTTGTTGAACTAGCAGCTTGAACTTTGTAGTTACACAGAAATACTACTAACAGCTTGAGAAATCTAACTAACAGCTTGACATGCTTTGATTATTTCCCAACAAGCTTCCCCTAACTTCAATTCTTTACACAAGACTTTAAGTTTCTATACAAATAACGAAATAAAACAAAGTAAAACTGTTATATACAAACTAAGGCATCCAAAAACTTACAACTGTGAAAGTTTCTGCCTTATAGCCTTTATGAATTCTCTCTTTAAGTCCACTTTATCACATTCAATCTTCATAGAGCTCATCTGGAGTAGCCAAGCTTTTGGCAAATCAAGGAATTCAAAATTGTAGAACCTGCTGGATCTGTCTTCAAGCTTAAGTCTATAGGTCAATGATTTGGCATATAAATCAACCTGTACAATCTTCCTGTCCTTCACAGCTTCTATATCCACTCTGGTGGATTCTGGATCAAAAATGCTTCTGAGATCTTTCAAGTTTGTCTGAACCCAAACAATTGGTGACCTCGAGTGACTGGCAGTTCCGATATGATGCATTTGTGTCAGCTCATCTCTAGTCAATCTCTGAACCAGGTGGATTAGGCTTTTATATTCTTCCTCTGGACCAGCCTCTCTTTTGATTACAAAATGATATACTAAATCAATGTCATCCAATGACTTAGCATACCAATAAGTAATTGGAGGCTTGGAGAAGTCATGCTGATCTAGGACATTTTCGATTTCCATAGCCTTTTGCAGTTGTTGTTCAAACATCACTCTCTTTACCTGATCAAACTTTGCTTGTTGGATGGGTTCAGATTATGGAGAATCAGCAACGGTTTGAGCTGGTTCTTGTGGATCTTGGACTTGTTGGAATGTTGTGGAGGCTTTTTCTTTTTTCTGTTCTTTGTCATATAGAGCCTGAAGTTTTTCAGTTGACCAGGATTGAGCAATAACGTTTGATATACCAGCTATTGCAGAGAAATTGATCAAAAATCTTCTTTGTTTTGCCTTTGAAAGCCCTGTTGGCCTTTTCTTCTTCTTTTGGTTCTCTTTGACCACAAACCCTCTTACGTAGTCACCTAAGGTTTCATCATCTCCCAATGGTTCATGGGTTTGCTGGTCTAGAATCCGGTCTTGTTCTTCTGCCAATCTTCTGGCCAGTTCAGCATCATGGGCAACTTGGGCTTCTTTTGAAACAAATTTAATCTTAGGAGGCTCAATCAAAATGCCCTTTCCCTTATCTGTGGATGTTGATACTGTGGCTTGGACTACTGGGGTAGGAGCTTGAGGACCTTCTCTGATGACCACTCCACTTGGTCTGATGGGAACAACTTAAGCTTCTAGACTAACAACTTGAGAAACTGTTGGGACTGTTAACCTAGAAACTGAAGCTGTTGTTGGTGAAGTTGAAGCTGTTTGGACTGGATGAGGGATCTCCTGATTCTTCCCCGTTTTGGATGCATTGGTTTGATCAGAGGGACAAAAAACCTTTGCAAACAGGGTTCGAACCATCTTCTCGAGCTGTATGATCTTGTTACCACATAATGTGAACCCACGGTGAAATTGATCAAGTCTTTGTTGTTGGGCTGCTGTGAGATGTTGTAGAGCTGTGATTTGAGATCCCTGTGCAGCAATAATGGACTTGTAATGTTCCAAAATGGCTACAACAGGTTTCAGCCGTTGATCCGTCAATGCCATTAGTTGCAGACTAGCCTCAAGATCTTCAAATGATAGTGGGATTTGAGATCTATCACTAGCATGAATTCCAGAAGTAGAAACATCTGGGCCCCTTTGCTCTTGGTACTGGGGATTTCTAGAAGGTGCTTGCACACCCTCTTTTGCCATGGGTGTGGTCTTAGAGATGTTGATACTATCCTGTGCCTCTTGTGTAGAGACATCAGTAGTACCGGCCACAGATCCCATATGAACATCCTCTGATGGGATGTTCACCTCCAAGTTGAAGGTGGGAGTATCCTCAATGGGTTCCCTATCGATATTCTATACCGGAGTGTCCCCCTGCACAGGGCTACATGGCTCTGGGAATTGGACTGAGGAGGAAGGAGCTCCTACAACCCTTTGTCGTTTATACATTTTAATTGAGGGGGCTGGGGAAGTATGTATAGTAGAAGGAGCAGAGGAAGTATATGTATCATGAGGAGTGGGTTGGGGTCCTGGGGGTGAAGCAGTAATAGATGGCTGAGCCTGCTCAGGACCCTCCCTTCTGTTTCTTGGATGGGTATCCTGCATTGCAGAAGGCAATGGGACATCCACACTATGAAATTGGCACTTGGTTTCAAAAGCCTTTTAATAGTAGGTAAAGAGTGCCTATGGGAAACATGTATCCTTCTATGTACTTTAAAATTATTGAAAGAATTTGCAATTATTTTTGCCAAAAACCGTGAATACATCAAAAATTTCCCATTCTTTAAGGCATGCTGCCTTAACATCCCTTGAAAAATCATATTTGAAAAATTGAACTGTTGGCCTGTTGATAAGCACACTAAGGCAGTGGCAATATTTGAAGAAAATTCAGACCAACCAATCCGTTTAGGGCTTAAACACTGCTGAATAATATGTACAAGGTATTTCCATTTAGGACCAAAATGTGCTTTATAGAAGGTAAAAGATTCAGTAGGGCCCCTATACCTAATTTCAGAAAGACCTTCGTGTAAAGCAGTAAGGGAGAGATCAGATATACCTGTGGCATCTTGAAGATGCAGATGTTGGCGTATAGTCTCCTCAGTGATTGTAATGGGATTACCATCAATGATTGATGCAAAAGAAGTGACTCCATTAATGGTATTGACAGTAGCTGATTTCCAAAACTGCTCTATATGTGAGACGTATATGGTGGGATAGACAATTAGAGCATAATGGATATAGGAACCACGTAGAAAATCCATCATGTCATGGAATGGTTGTAGTTCAGCATGTTTGAGAGAGTACGGAAGGCAGTTATGTTCTTTTACAAACTCCATTGGAGATCACGACGGAGATTTAGGGTTTTCAACGACTGTGTGAGAATAGCTCAGAGAGAGAAGATGAAAAGATTGTGGAAGATATTTTTTGCAACTGGTAGTTGCAATCGAACGAAACTGGGACTTTAAAGGTTTTGAGTTTTTAAAATATCTAGTCCCGCGCATAATCTTATGAAGAATCACTGAATTACCCTGCACACTTGACATACCAAGTGAAACAACTAACTGTTCGAGAAAATGAACTAGCAGCTTAAGAATAGTCTCAAGCTGTTAGTTGGAAAAATAAGCATCATCTAATGCAACAGTGTCTCCTCCTTAACTAAGCACATTTAATAAGTATTTTCCTCATGAAATAAGAGAGAATAATGAAAAACAAATTAATCCATAATTACCATACCAATATTTGATACTAGAAAGGTGAATCTTCCTACATCAAATGGTTTTGTAAATAGATCAGCTAACTGATCATCTGTATGAATTTTGGTAACTTGGATTAACTTCTTCTCATTACAGTCCCTTATAAATTGAAATCTAATGTCTATGTGCTTGGTTTTGGGAAATTTCACTGGATTTCGTACAATGCTAATTGCACTTGAATTGTCAATATAAATAGGAGTAGATAGAAAGTTCAAACCATAGTCTCTCAGTTGGTTCTGAATCCACATCACTTGGGATTAGCGGTTGGCAGCTGCAACATATTCTGCCTCAGTGGATGAAGTGGAGACTGCGGTCTGCTTTTTGCACTGCCAAGAGACTAGTCTTGCTCCAAGATATTGACATCCACCAGTTGTGGATTTTCTGTCTATGTTTCAACCTCCATAGTCACTATCAGAATAAGCTGTTAGTTCAAGAGGAGAGTCTTTAGGATACCATAGGCCCAATTTTGGTTGACCCTTGAGGTATCTAAAGATTTTTTAACAGCAAACAAATGTGAATCCTTTGGAGCACATTGAAACCTGGCACAAACACAAACAGCAAACATTATATCAGGTCGAGAGGATGTGAGATACATTATTGAACCTATCAACGATCTGTATAAATGAATATCCACATCCACTCCTTCTTTATCTGCATCAAGCTGTTTATGAGTTTCCGTTGGTGTGCTGGCAACCTTGGTGTCCTGGTAACCAAACTTTTCCAGGATGTCATTCACATACTTTGATTGACTTGTAAAAAGTCCAGTGGGTTTCTACTTGACCTACAATCCTAGAAAGAAAGTTAGTTCCCCCATTGAACTCATTTGAAACTTCTTGTGCATCAAAGTTTCAAACTCCTTGCAAAGGATGACATTAGTTGATCCAAAGATGATATCATCAACATAGATCTGAACATGAAGAATTTCTGATTTGATGGACTTTGTGAATAATGTCTTGTCCAGAGTACCTCTCTTG
Source organism: Centrapalus pauciflorus (assembly GCA_020465985.1). Taxonomy (NCBI): domain Eukaryota; kingdom Viridiplantae; phylum Streptophyta; class Magnoliopsida; order Asterales; family Asteraceae; genus Centrapalus; species Centrapalus pauciflorus. The sequence continues at coordinate 65,874 of JAANYP010002416.1, read as the reverse complement.
AATCCATTCTGTAGAAGATATGAAGACAAAGTGTCATACCATGCTCTTGGGGCTTGGTGGAGTCCATAGAGTGCTTTGTCTAGCTTGTAGACTCTGTCTGGATACTTATAGTCTTCAAATCCAGGGGTTTGACACACATAAACCGCTTCTTCAAATGTACCATATAAGAATGCAGATTTTACATCCATTTGGTACACTTTGAACCCTTTGAAGCTGGCATATGCTACTATCCATGCTACTGGGGCAAAGACATCATCATAATCTATTCCTTCTTCTTGAGTGTATCCTTGAGCTACCAACCTTGCTTTGTTCTTGACCACTACACCTCTCTCATCCTTCTTGTTTCTGAACACCCATCTTGTACCAATTGCCCTCTTACCTTTAGGCAAGTCAACTAGAGTCCATACATTCTGAATCTTGAATTGCAAAAGTTCTTCTTGCATTGCCTAAATCCAAGATGGATCTTTCAGTGCCTCAGATGCCTTCTTTGGCTCTAATTATGACATGAAGCATGCATGTTCAAAGGCAGCTAGGCTGAATTCAGGGACTGCTGATTCAGCATCAGTGGATTCGTTGTAAATCATTGTCCTTGTTTGCACAGGAGTGCGTGGATCTCCCATTATCTGGTTGAGAGGATGATAATTGTGAACCCTAAGTGTAGGTTCCCTTTTTGTCTAAAATGAGCTCCCCAGATTTGTATCCTCACCTTCAGCACCACTTGAGGATTCTGCTTCAGTAACAGTTTGATCAGAAGATGGGACTGTTTCCCTATTGGATAGAGTTGTTACTTCAGGGCTTGGGATTGGCACTTCAAACTCTGTATGTATGTCTCGTTGGTCAATCAGGACCCTAGGTGGGTCACAAGAGAGAAGTGGTAATATAGTATACCCATCCCATGTAGCAGAATCTGCAATTGTTGGAAACTTTGTGCCAACACAGTTTCAACAATATTTTCAACAGTTCCTGCAGAATAATCAACAAAGCTCAGAGAATTTGTTAGTGAATTTAAATCAAACAATCAATCAGGACCAGTGCCTTTGATATTTGTAGTGTTTTAATTGAACTCAACATTGGCACTCTCTTCAATGGTTTTAGACACACTGTTATATACACTATAGGCTTTGTTTTGAGTAGAGTGTCCTACAAAGAATCCTTCTTCAGCCTTACTTTCAAACTTTCCTAAGTGAGTTTTAGTATGGAGGATAGTGCATACACAGCCAAAAAGTTTTAGGAAGGCTACCAAGGGAATCCTGTGATGGAATAACTCATATGGAGTTTTGCCTTGTGACTGCACAATTTGAACCCTATTTAGAACATAACATGCTGTATTTACTGCCTCTGCCCAGAAGGTCATTGGCAGTTTGGAATCAGCTAACAAGTCCATTATTTACTGCCTTTTTCATGTTTGATTTAGATTTTGCTAAAGCTTGCTTTTGGTGTATAGGCTGTATTTTGTTGTCTTTTAAGTACCTGTGATCAACTGTCTTCTTTGGAACTTGTGTGACAGGTGTTTGGGCCTTTGAAATTTTTGAGTTTTGAACAATGGGATGTTTTTGAACCATAGTCTGTTTTGTAACAGATGGTTTATATAAACAGTGTCTGGCCAAATGATTTTTCCTGCCACAGTGGAAACATCTTTTGATTATTTTGATTGGAGAACCAGTTTTGTGTGACCATAACTGGTTCTTGTTCCTTTGATTTCCCCTCACTTGTTGCTGTGTGGGAAACTTTTGGACACCATGCTTTTGGCATGTGCATATTGGAACAGTCTTACCCTTTTTATTTGCTTTGGAAGAAGATGCAATATTACAGTTTGAAGGCACAGAAACACGTGGAGCATTATTGCATACACTCATGTTCTCTTTTCCCTTCACATTGTGCTGGAAATAGGATGACCTATAGCTTCACTTATTGTATTGGAGTTACTTTCAGCTTCTTTACACTCATAGCCTTTATTTGGAATCAATTCTTCTTTAGATTCAGGCTTGTCCTCATGGATAGGATCTACAGTTTTCATTTTCTCATCTAATGGTTCATTCACAAGCCTATCAGCAACTTCACTCATAGGGTGAATGTATTTGTTATTGTATGGGGGTGGAGTAGCTTTATAACCTATATCTTCCTTGGGATTGAGTTGAGATTTAACCCTATCTTTGAATTGGACTTCCATTAGGTGTTCTAGCTTTTGATTGGCCAGCTTGAAGCTACCCAAGTCTATATTTATAGATTCTACTTTCTTGTTAGCTTCTAACACCTTCTGTTCAGCCTCATCTAATTTCTTATTTAGGGTCTCTATTTTCTCATTTAGTTCCTTTTTCTCCCACTCATGATATGTTCTATCATGTCCCATTTGAATTTCATTATCCTTATAGTCATTGATCTGTTTTTCAAGATCCTCTATTGCCTGCATATACTCATATCTCCTCTCTTCCATCTTAGCTAGAGTTTTGCACATGCTCTCATTATGATCTTTGTACTTTTTAACCATTTTTTTGCATGTTTGAGAGCAGAGTTTAGAATTTACCTCAGATGGGTAGATCAGTGGATGTGACAGTTGTAGTTTCTGCCATAAGAGCTTGATTTTGAAACTCCTCTTCTGTCTGGTCACTCCAATCAAACACATTGTCTTCTTGAGAGACAAGAGCTTGTGAGGATGATGGTTGACTGGTTTGCTGGGGTCTTGATGGCTGTTGTCCTTGTGATCTGCATTCACTGGCAAAATGACCAAGTTTGTGGCATTTGAAGCACCCAACCTTTGATTTGTCAAATGCTGGTTTGTCTTCTGTTCTGGCTTGAAAGTTTGATCCGCCAGTCCTTTTCAGAATTCTTTTGGCCCTGGTAGTCAACATAACATGTTGCCACTTTAAGTCCATCTCTTCTAAATCATCTGGATGGATTTGTTCCAGATCTTCAGCATTAAGAGCAAAAAGTCCATCACTTGCAACAAATGCTTCATAATGACTTTCAGAAGAGTTACCATCAGCACCTGAAAAAGCATCACAACAGTTTGATTTATCAGTTAGTGCTGATGACAGCAGAGCAGTGTTATGATTATAAGAAAAGGACTTCTTCTTGTTTTCAATTTCAGATACAAACACTCTCAGACTGTTGTAAAGGACATCCAACTCTATTTCATCTAGAGTGTCTTTGGTTCTCCATTGGGCAGCATAGACTGTCCATTCTTCACCAAGAGATCTGCAAAATTTTCTGTTCAGTTCATCTTGATCCAGGCTGACCTTAGCACTCTCTAATTCACCTATCAGCTTATTAAACCTATCAAAAATTTGAGTAAGGTTTTCATTCTTGCCACCAGAAAAGTTCTCATACTACTGTTTTAAGAGATCCTTTTGATTCCTTTTGGTGCTAGCATTGCCAGAAAATCTGTTCTCTAAAGCAATCCAAAGAGAATGAGCAGTATAGAACTTTTTAAACTGATGTTGATAAGCATTAGGGATGGCTATTTATAAAAGGGTAAGAGCTTTCACTTCATTCATTCTAGCCTTTCTTTCAATTTCAGTTTTTTGAGGTGTTCTTTTGGGTTTGCCCTCAGCATCTAGTTCAGGATCAACTGCATGACGATTTTCAACAGGTTCCCATAGGGCGTAGTCAATAAATTGAATGTGCTGTTGAATTTTAAGTTTTCGCATCTCGAACTCAGTGGGTTTGAGCATAGGCACTTTGAGTCCTTGCCCAGATCCACTACTGCTATTTTCAAACTCCATTGCAGGAAAACAAAATTTTAAACAAAGAAAGTTTCTGACTTTGAAAACAAAGAATAACAAATAAAACATGTGGCTCTGATACCACTTGTCAAGATCAGAAATCACCTAAGATTAACTGGTTTCAATAAATCAGAGTGTAAACCAATAACCATGTTTTGAATCAAAGTCCAATTAAGAAGTTTGCGGAATAACACTTAACTGTTTTAAGAAAACATTCAGAATAAATAACAGATATTCAAACAAATATGATCAATATCAAAATCCTTTATATTGCCAAAATCTCTGATTACAATCACCTCTAATCTGTTTTGATTAGACGAAGAACACTAATTGTTCTTAGGGTTTTACAACCTTAGAGGCTTGAGAAACTTATCAGAAAGCAATTACAATGAAGCACCACAATTACAGAATTTGTACGCACACACTTACAATAGAAAGACCTGGTCTATCTATATATATAGCCTTCTGATTTGTTTCCTTGACGAACTCTGATTTCTCTGGTAGTAGATATGCTTGGAAGATCTTCAAATCTTGAAATATTTATCACTTCCTGAATTTCAGCACTTTCTGTTATCAATCTGTTGAGCAGCTTGAATTTTTTAACTCTGGCAGCTTGAACTATTGAACTAGCAGCTTGAACTTGTTGAACTAGCAGCTTGAACTTGTTGAACTAGCAGCTTGAACTTTGTAATTACATAGAAATACTACTAACAGCTTGAGAAATTTAACTAACAGCTTGACATACTTAGATTACTTCCCAACAGAAGCTTTTGAACTTTTAAACTTTGACTTACTCTGATCTCTTCCACCTTAACTCTGTTCTCTCCCCTTTGATAATTCTACCAGACACAAACTTTCTTCAGATGAGCTTTCTTTCTTGTTGAAACTATTTTTCTCTCCTTGAATTCTTTAGTTATCTCTCTCCGTTAGTATTCTCCCCCTTAACAAATACACTTATTCTCCCCCTCATGATGATTAAGAGAATCTTGATTATCATGTAAAACTCCCAAAAACTTTTGGCAAGATGGTTACTCCCCCTAGAAATATGAATGATTTCTCTTCATCATCGCAAATACTCATTAAGCTTTGCAACACGTGACATTGAAATAAGAATTATAAAGAAAAAAAACAGTCAGGACCACTTAGGTTTCCTGTTAACATGATAATTATGATCTATGTGACCTACGTTCAGCACTGGCTTGATGTTAACACTGGTAGGATTTCCAACTAATCAATGTGAAATACTCTTAATAAGCACCAGTCACATTAGACAAGCATCAAATGTTACACAGACAAGAATCAATAAGTCTCCTACGTAGTGTATAAAAATTAAGCTCTAGACACAATGTGCAGTCAAATGAAGTTTAGAGACCGGAGTAGATGTCTTCCCGTTTCAATATCAATTACTTCCAAATTAGAAATCGATAGCATATGAGGTACATCTCCAGGAGAAATGAAACAGTTGCCTTTTAAGAAGCAACTGAGTAGCTAATGGGGTTGTGTGCTTGCGTCACTGGGTCCATGACGTCTTCTTCAATACCACTATTTGAAGGTTTAGATAGGATTTTCTTTTCTTTTAATCCTTTCGCTTCCCTCAAGCTGTCAAATGCATTATTCAACTAAAGCTCCTTCCGATTCACTTTGATCAGCAAAGCATGATTTGATGCACCCCATCTCCTTTCATTTAAACCCCTCTCAATTCCCATTTTATCTTTGGTCGGACCGATCGAACACCCCATTGTGTTTGAACCTCCTCAACTAGATATAAAGACCCTTACATCTCTTCTATTGGAAGGATTACTCATGTGGTGAATTTGAGTCAGCAGATCTTGTGACACCCTTGCCACAATAACCACAATCACAACACCTAGGATTATTCACCATACATAATACATTACATAATGGATCTAAATACTTAGTGCAAAACAAAAAATTAAAATACGTAAAAAAAAAGTACAAATGTCAAACACCATACGGAGTTACAAGAATCCAGTTTAAGTCTACATACTCAATAATTTATTACAACATCGCAAATATTACAACATTGGTCCCATATTTCAAGTACCGATTGAGTAGTGGATGATCTGCCAAGACTTCAAAAGTTGATCTAACTAGAAGGTCCAGAAGCGGATTTCCCTTTTCCTTTAAAAATGTGAGTACACAGACTATATATCCTACAGATATTTATGCAGCACCCAAGAGTAACACAGGTGACACATGCCGTATACTCTATCGTACACGAAGTACAGAAATGAGTCGCAGCTCCATCGTGCCATTGCAGGGAATTACACATTCAATTGAGGCATACATTACCATCGGGGATGCTACACCTGCCCATCAGCACCTCGGAGGGATCAGCTCCAGGTCATATAGCCTCGGTAGCATCGATTTACCAGTTATGGCTTGTAAGCCCATCAGAAAATGCACAACAAATATAAGGACATGCAACAAGCAACAATGTGCATCTACAAATACGTTAGTCAGTAGATTTCCAAATGAAAGTGAAACAACAGGCCTCAATGAACAACAGCTAACATAAAATAAATGCAGACATATATAATCCTAGATACTCACAGTGGGCGCGTTAGTAACTTCCAATATATATTATTTTTCTTCGGGCTTTCAACCGGATTCACAAAGTACCCCACTGTGGGTTAAACAACACCACAAGGGACCTGTTAAGTTAGTGCAGTAGAACATCGATGTCAATAACTATTTAATTCTTAAAAACTTATTTTTTATGATTTTTAGGAGTTTGACCCGAATTTCGGATCTCACATGAATTTATGATGGACCCGAAATTCGTATGCTCTGAAGTTCCACACTTAGAATCTGTCTTGTACCATCCATCCGAAATTCGGATGGTACTATGATCCGAAATTCGGATACCTTGCTCATCCGAAATTCGTATTTGAGTTGTAACTTTTCAAGAAATTACATCCGAAATCCATCAGATCCGAAACTCGGATGGATCCGAGTTGTGTTCATCAGACACGAATTTTATACTTGATCATTTTTATTATTTTTGTAGATTTAATTTGATAATTTTTGCACTTTCCAATAACTGAAACTATTAATACCACTTAAAATATACTCCTTTTTAACACTTTTAACGTCAATTATAATATATTGGTACCAAATCAGGCCCCTATTTGGCCACTTGATTCATCTTGCCGATGAACACACACACACACTAACACATAGTAATTTACAAAATCATACTTAGAACTCGAATCAGGATCTGAAATTTAACATACAGCTTCCATAATACTCGATTTAAACAAATCTACAATAACATATGACATGCAACAACATCTGCAACCTAAATCTATGATTCGGTTTATCATAAAAAACCAAATAACAAAACCCATAAATCTGTAAATTTAAAGGATTCTTACCTCGAATTGTTGGTTGTAGTGGTTATAGTTCCTTTCTATGATCCTGAATCCAACTTTTCAGCACTTGGTTTTGATAATTTCGTGTTCTTGATTTTGTGATGTTGAGAACCGTATACTTAGAGAGAGAAGGAGAGAGAGAGAGCTTGAAAGTGATTAAATGAAAATGAAAGAATTTTGGTCTTTTATTTATTATTTTCGGCTTTTGTCACAACTAGCCCCCACACTTATCTAATTTTCTTAAATAAAGATTCCATCTTTATTTTATCATCACTAACATTTTTTAATATTATTGAACTTATTAATAATTTGAAATCTTAATATTCTTTAATTACTTAACATATCAACCAACTTTTAAATTTCGCATTTACACTTTAAAAATGTCTATGTCGGTTCCGCATTGTTATGTTTGCTAAAAAGACAACGATGATGATTTCTCATCATCATCTCTATTTTTAATATTCATGTATGATCGATGTATATCCTACCGATGATGTTTCCTTATTGTAGTGCTCGTTCAAAAGACGACAATGATGATTTCTCATCATCATTATCATTTTTAAATATATATATATATGAAATGAAATTTATCAAACCACGACAATCCATCAAAACACTTTCAAATTCATATCTATCATACATAATCCAACTTAATTTCATTCAATTCGAAGCATATACTAATTAATCATCAATTACAATAATTTAATTCCAAGGATGTTACAGCATGTGCTTCACCACGCTTGAACTTCGTCATAGAAGTTACTTAGCTTCAAAAAGTTACGGGTACTTCTTCAATATATTAATCTTAATCCGATGTATGGTTTGCCCCTTTATGATGCTGCCAACGTATCAGCACCATCTCTATCTCTTTGTTCATTAGCTTCTTCACTTTAGTATCCAAAACACATTTTGGCTCTTCCACGTATCGGAGCCTTTCATCAGTTTGAAGCTCAGTGTGATCGGCCCAGTCTTCATTTCCAGTCGTAAAATACTACCTTAAATTTCCCACATGGAACACCGGGTGTATACCTGACATCTCCTTAGGCAGTTTCAAACGGTATGACTGGTTCCCAACTTTTTCAATTATTTTGAACGGCCCTACAAATCTTGGAGCCAACTTGCCCCCTTTACAAAGCGAGTAACACCTCTGTCGATCCTGGGCCGCTTTCATATTCTATCGTACCAACGGTATCTTTTCATTCGTCTCTTGTAACAATGTCGGTCCAGCAATCGGTGTCTCTCCTATTTCCCTCCAACACGTGGGAGTCCAACATCTTCTTCCGTACAATGCCTCAAACGGCGCCTTCTTAATTGTCGCGTGGTAACTATTCTTGTAATGGATTTCTATCAATGGAAAATGGTCGTCCCAATCACTGCCCAAATCTAGATTACACGACCGCATCATGTATTCAAGTGTGAGGATGGTTCTTTCTCTTTGGCATCAGTTTGCGGACGGTATGTTGTACTGATTGCAATTCTCGTGCCTAACCCTTCTTGTAAGGCAGACTAGAAATTGGATGTGAAACGACTATCCCGATCCGATACAACAAACTTTAGGACTCCATGTCTAGAAATAATCTCACTTATATAGATTTTAGCTAACCTTTCCAATGAATAGATTTCCATGATGTGAATGTAGTGAGCAGACTTAGTCAATCTATCCATAATTACCCATACGCATCATGTTGACGCCTAGTCTTCGACAACTTTGTGATAAAATCCATTATAATGTGCTCCCACTTCCATCCAGGAATGGGAAGCGGCTGTAGACTGCCATATGGTTGTTGATGTTCGGCTTTCACAAGCCGGCAAGTCCTACATCGCTCAACGTATTGACCAATATCTTTCTTCAATCCGGGAAACCAAAAGTCTGCTTTTAATTTGTTGTACATCTTCGTGCCTCCGGGATGTACAGATCACTTCGATTGATGCACTTACTTTATTATCAGTTTTCCCATGCCCCCAAGTAATTCCCATATTAGAAGCATTCATTCAACATTCATTCATAAGATTAATAATATTATAAACATGAAGAACACAATGAACAATATATGAATATAATGAAGAACAATAAGAACATCCAAGTTTAGATAAACCTTAATTGCTTTTTCCAAAACCACGTACGTACACTTCGTTCAATACTTACAAATGCAAACCTAAAACAAACTATTTATAGGAAAAGTAACGGATCCAAATTATCCATACCCATGGGTTGACCTTTTGGTCCTTTAACCCATTTACATAGAACTTTGAAATTACAAAATGAACACAAAACTAAGTTTCATTTATTACAATTCAAACACTGAAACTATCGTAATTTCTAGATCTAACATTCTCCCCCTTTGTGATTAGCTTTCAGATCTTGGTTTCAGGTTGGTGATCAGCTTCCTTTGGTCAAAATATCATTCAAGTCGTCTGATAGTCATCCTGTACTCTAGCTTGTCTCGGACGTCCTGTTGGAAGTCTCTAACGAGTTGTAGCACGGCTTTAAGTTCCCAGATTCTTGTACCGATCTTTAGAGCTTCCTTAAGATTGTCGATTCTGATCATTAGCATTTTTTTAACCATATATAACGTCCCGTCAAAATACTTCTCTAATTCATCTCTTCTCATCGGCGCTTTCTTTCTTTGTGAGTTTAGATAAACAACTCCGACCGTTGGCGATGTAAGCACTTTCGAAACTGAGAAACGTTCAAGGCCCGGAGTGTTTTGATTTGGAGCAACTAGATTGACCTTCCGTTGTCTTGCTTCTAACACCATTTCAAAATCAAAAATGATCGACAGAGTAAGATTACGGTGGAGAAACTTTATAATACATCATTCAGCATTCATATGAACTGTATCTCTGCTTGTTATGTACCAGATGTAGATATAAAAACTCAAGATCCTACAAAAACAAAATAGGAAAGACGGCCTTGGTGAATGTAGACATCGTTCGGTCTTCCCTCTCAACTTCAAAAATGGGATAGAATATGTTCAAAAATTTATCGAACTTATTCTTTAAAACTTTTACAATAGGAGACCAGCTTCTAATTGATTCTTTGCTCTTTCTTAGAGATCCGATAATTGCAACATATACCGATCTATCTCTTTCTTCCATTCCTTCGACTGACTAGATTAGTTCGGCTCTCACAGTCTTTAGCTCACGAACGAACATCCTCCTGAACTTCTCTTCCATATAGGGGCTTCTTACCCTCTGCTTTACCCAGTCAATGGTTTGGGCAGTTAGCCTTTCAGCGTGTCGTTCTTCTCATTTCTGAGAAGAACTAGCACCTCCAGACGTCCCCGCTTGCAACCTTGTGATTTCTTTAAGTACAGTTGGGGCATCAGAGGTAAGAGGTGGTACATCTGATCGCTCTTGGAAGATCAAAAATACTCTTGATAATTTTGCCGGCTCGAAAGATTGGTTTGGAATAACCGGAATAATCAATGGACTTTCAGAGGCTAGTTGGACTGATGAAGTTAGAGCTGGAGATGGAACTGACGATGGCACTTGGACTGGAGACGGAGAAGGAGATGGTGATACTGGATCATCAGAGGGGAGATGAAATTCAAAATTCTATGGTTCTATCCCTTCTTCACCAGCTTATTCAATGCGAAGCGACTCTTTTAGCTGAACTTCTCTTGCTTCCTGTTCCTCTTCATTGGAGTCAATAATGATAACTTCTTTAGGGTCAAATATCCTCGGAGGAACGGACGTTAATATCTCTTCTTGTTGCACGAAATCAGCGATGTTTTCAGGTTCCTCCCAGACAGTAAGAGGTAGATGAGCTCCTGAGATAGATTCGTCAAGAGACTCATCTTGGAAATCTGTTTCAGTTTGCTTGGGCCCGACCTGACGAGAAGGTGTAGTTTGTTTTGGACTTGGAGGAGTTGATTCTTCGACTATCATCGGAGCTTTGTCAGCGGCTCTGGCCCTTTTCTCCCCCTCATGGTGATCAGGATCATCCTGATCATCATGCTTTCGCTTGGTACCCTGTGCGGCAACATGACAAGATTCAGCAATAACTTTTAATCGCTCTCCCATTTGAGTAACCAGGGGTTTTGCTGTTTTAAAAGATGAGGAGCCGATGGCTTCGTTGTTCAAAATTTCTAGCAGCAAGGCATTTGTAGATGATAGATTCGATGAAGCTTTAAGTAGGGAGTGGAATGTGTGTTTGGCTTCATCAAGGGTGCTTGAGGAACGACCGGCTGCTGAGTCATAAAGGTGAACATATCACTTAATTGTTGTGACATGAGCGCCTTAAACTCAGCAAACTCAGTTTTGGTTACCGAATCCCGATGTAACTCGGGGCCACGTTGGCTCTCCGTTTGCATCTCGAGAGACTCCGAAGAGGTCCCTTGATGGCCTGTGCTCATGGTTGGCATTGATGTGGCCATGACAGGACTTCCACTCATCATTGTCGGCATACTTTCACTATGCGCAGCTCCGAGTGTTCCGACAATGCCACTCAGGCGTTGTGTGTGAATTGACTCGAGTGTCTTAGGCAAGGTTTGTTCAATAGCACTAGTCTCGATTGTGCAAGAATTAATGGCGGCGACTGGGGCTATTTTCGTCCTTGTTCAATATCTGCGGACTCCAAATGAGCCGCAGATAGATTATGTGTTTGATCCCCGTGAGAATGTGAAACACCGGCTTGTTGAGAAACCGGTGAGTGGCTGGGTGGGCTTTGTGCGTGCATCACTGGGCTAGTGTTGTCTATTTCAATACCGCCGCCCAACACATGAGCGCCAGTAGCATATGTGGCAGCCCCACTTGTGTCTGGCTCGAAATCCCTGGGAATTCTCCTAACTCCCCCACGACTCTTGATAATTTCTCGCATAGCAGCGAGAAAGCGCATTGGAACTCGGGCGGGTGGAGTAACATCATCATCATCATCATTATCATTATCATTATCAGGAGAGCGAATATTCAGGGGTGACAGATGAGCAGTATGTGTCTCTTCACTTTCCCTATCTCTTGCTTCTGCAATCTCAGGCTCCCTAGCCTCGTTGCCCCTCTCGTTTTCATTTTCACTCTACTCTCCCCCTAGACCTAACAACTAAGGGTTTGCTCCTTGGGCAGGCGCAGCCGGTTCTGGTTGTGCCATTGGAGCTTCTCTTTCTCTATATTGCCTAATAGCCTGATATTCTTGATCGGCATAAGTGAGCAGCTCTTCTGGAATAGGAATGACTTGTATGTCGGGTGGAGTGTTGGTACATCCGGTGTGACGACAGCAGTCTAGTTTTGTTCTTGATAGATAGGATCTTGTTAATGTAATGTCTTGATAAGTTCAGGATTGCATGATAAGTTCATGAGGCTATGAACTTATGAGAATAAGTTCATGAAGGCCATGAACTTAGCCCTCATAAGTTTGTATGAACTTATCTACATGGGCTTGATTCAATAAGTTTGTGGGCTTAGGCCACACACGAACTTATGGGTTATATTATGAACTTATGTTTGTGAAATCAGAAGCTTTTTGGTTCAGAAACTCAGAGGACTTTGAGGGCAGAAAGAAGACTTTTGGCGAAATACATTTTCAGAGTTTGTGAGAGCTAGCAGACAAACGAGAGAGCGATTTCAGAGAGTCTTAGAGCGATACATCGTGTAGGGTCGGTGTCATATCGGCTAGCATTATGTTAGGCTCCGTGTTTCGCTCGTGATAGGTCCTTTAAGCGTCTAACGAGGATTCCGCACTCGTTGGACGACGTCGCGCCTTGATTCGATCCGTAGATGTGGTGACCTTACAAGTGGTTTCATAGCCTATCTTGAATGTTCTTCGTGTTCGTCACGTTTCGTTGAACATTCATAGGGTTTCTTTGCGTTCACGGATAAATCATGTGTTTTTGAAGTTTTTCAGTGTTTTCGAGCATTAAATATTCATCTTAGTTGAATTGTTTAGTCGAAATCATTGTTTTTAATCTTAAAATCATTGATTTGATCTGAAATTTTGAAAAAGTCAAATTTTGGTCGTTTCACGAACTTGCGGCGCTCGAACTTAGGCATGTTTTTAAGGTTCCTCGAACTTGTCAGATGCTCCTCCACGAACTTGTCAGACCTTCGAACTTGTCACCGATTCGAAGTTGTCTGATAAGGGTTTCTCGAACTTGTCAGGGATTCGAAGTTCTCTGATTAGGGTTTCACGAATTTGTATGGGTTCGAACTTGTCCGAATCTCGAACTTCTCCATCCACGAACTTGACAGTTTTGATTTAAGGTTTCTCGAACTTAACATTAAAATGAATTTAATTTAGAAAACAAATTTTAAACTTAAAATTTATACGAACTTAATTAAGTCCGTAAGATTTGTTTCAAATTTATTTTAAAATTAAGTAATTTAAGTTCGTGAACAACAAGTTTTACGAGAATGTCAAGTTTGCATAAGTTTTTTGAAATGGATCATGAGGTGGGCAAATCCAATTCACCACCTAAGCTAATGAAGATAGAATACTATCACTGGTGGAAAGATAGATTTGCTGATTTCGCCCGCTTCAACGATATGCGTATGTGGATATGCATAGACGAAGGCTATGTTCCTCCCACACCTGAGCTAGAAGGCAGACAAAATGTCTCATCATATCATAAATGAAAGATGATGATAAGAAAATCTACGAAGCTGAGAATCGAGCTATGTCTTCAAGAAAGATGGCTTTACCATTAGAAATTATGCATACTTTTAAGCATCACAGAACCTCTAAAGAGCTCTGGGAAGCTCTAGAGAGGAGGTATGAGGGAAATCCGAGGGTAAGGAAGGGAAGGACTGAAATGTTGAAACAACAATTTGATATCTTTAAAGCTCTGAAGAACGAGAACTTGGATGACATAGTCACAAGGTTCTACCATTTGTTGACCGAGCTTGATAATCACAGGGTTGAGTATCAAGAAACATAAAAGATAGAAACACATCTAGATGCATTATCAGCAAAGTGGGAGATGTACACTGCACTAATAAAGCATGATGCAGAAAAGTTAGAAACTCTCACTCTGGAAGAAGTCATCGGGACTTTGAGAACATATAACTTTAAATTGCAGAAGAAGGAGAGGGAATTCGATCATGTATAACATCCTGAAATGTACTTCAGAAAATCTAAGCCATCAACTTCTAATGCATCTACACAGGAAGCCACAACTTTCTATTCTGGAGAACAAGAGGGCATACCAAGAGAAGCAGAAGAATCTTATGGTAAGGCCTTTCTGAGTTTTTCAAAACCGGATGATCAGCCACATGCATCTACTTCAGGATCATCATCTCAGGGATACACAAAAATGCCAATGAGTGCTAAAACTGCAGAGGAGCAACTGAAGCTTCTAGCATCGTTTGTGGCAGCTTACGGGAATTGTATTCAAGAGAAAATAAATGATCCAGCTCTATGGGAAGAAGATTATGATTAGGTGGATCCAGATGACTTGGAGCAAATGGACCAACAATGGCAACTGGCCATAGTCACATAGAGATTGAAGAGGTTCATGAAAAGAACGGGAAGAAATCTAAGTGTGAACAATGTAGGATTCGATAAGTCAAAAATTTAGGTGTTATAACTATCAGGGGTTGGGACACTTTGCGAGAGAGTGTCAAAGACCCAAGATTAATAATCATCTGAACTCGGGACGTCAGTATTCAACCAGTTCAGGGAATCAGAGATAGGGGAATCAAGGTTCAGTGTCTGGTTTACTTACTAATGTGGCGTCTAACAAATAGTTAGATGGCACATATGATTGGAATACACATCCAGAGGCGAACACTATGGCTTTCATGGTCGAAGTGACAGAATCGGATATGGGAGCAGAAGAGGAAAAGAAAGAGGATACCCAGCAGTCGGATTCAGATCCTTTGGTGCTGGAGATTACTAAGGACCTAACTACTTCGGAGTTTGCAGCTCAGACGGCCAACATCGAATCTGATCGAAAAGAGGTAACTCTGAACTTTTCTACTTTTCATGATTTATGTGTTTTATGTACTACTTTGAATGATAAATTGAATTTAGTGCTAGAAACACATTCATCTATGACTGCTAAAATTTAATCCTTACAATCATATAATGCTAGTTTATTAGACTCTAAGGAAGATCTTAAGGCCACACTGAGAGCTAATCCTCAATATTTGATAGTTCTGAATGATAAATTAATTGAACAAAGTGTCAGGAATGAACTAATTTATGAGCGTATAGAGTCACTGACCAAAGAGATCTCTCTTAAAGATATGGAATTAGCTGAGTCTAGGGTTAAGGTTACTGAGGCAAATAGCAACTATGTACCTACTCCTCAGGATGAGACCAAGGAAAAGGTTAAATCAAAGGAAGTCAAGGTAACTGGATCTACTAAAGTATCACCCACTACTCCTCAGGTTAGGAAAATGGTACAGTGTGTGCAGTCTAGTTGTAAGCGAAAACTAGAAGAAGCTAAAACTGCAAGTAATAATGACAAAGAGTAGTTGAACCAAGCTGTTGATACAAACACACAAGACATTAGAGAGACACCTAAGTCAAAGAGTGCCTATAAGAAAACTATTGACAAGTTGTCTTGCTACAAGTGTCATGAGAAAAGACAAGTTGCTTCAGGTTGTCCCTATAAGAAGCCAGAGTCTTCACAAAACTTAGGGAAATAAGAACAGCAAACCTTAAAAACAATACCTAGTAATATGAGCAGGAGTAGTTCTCAAATTTCAGTGTTTGACATTAGGTGCACGTTTATTAATAATCTCATACGGATTTTTGCCAAATCGTTTGTTGATGATGTATCGATTTTGGTTGTAACATGCAGTGTCCACGGCTTCAGCCCAGAAATGTAGAGGTAGCTACGAGTATGTGATCATGGAACGAGCTGCTTCAATCAGAGTTCGATTCCATTGTTCGACGACTCTATTCTGTTGAGGAGTTCTGGCATCGGAATATTGGTGGGAAATACCAACGGAATCCAGGAATTTGGTTAACTCCTTGTTTTTGAACTCAGTACCGTTGTGCATTCGGATGGTTTGGGATAGAAGTTGGAGGTTTACTTGAGTCTGCTTCAGAAATGAGATGACCAATTCTGGCGTCTCCTCTTTCGTGCGTGGGAACTTTACCCAAGTGTAGCGTAGGAAATCATCGACCATCACCTGTATATACTTCTTGGCATTTATGCTCTGAATGCGCATCGGACCACACAAATCCACGTGGATAAGCTCCAGGGGTTTTGTTGTGTTTGGGACTGGTTTCGGTTTGTGTGAGGCTTTCTTGATCTTACGCTTTTCTCAAGCTGCACACAGTTGATCTTTGTCGAACTTCAGATCCGGTATTCCTCGTACTAATTTGTTGGATGCAAGCTTGGTTATGTTCTTGAAATTCAGATGGGAGAATATCTTTGGTTATAACCAAGACTGATGGGATGAGGCCTTGGACAGGAAACATATCGTCTTGTTGACCTTGACTTTAGAAAGACCGATGGTGTATAGGTTGGACCGTCGAGTGTCGGCAAGTATCTCCTTACCCGTTGGAGATAGAATACTGCATCGTGTAGCTTTAAAGGATACCTCAAGTCCTTTATCACAAAGTTGGCCAATACTAAAGAGATTGTGGCCAAGTCCTTCGACATAAGAGACTTGAGTTATCTTCAAGTTTTCCATTTCGAGATCTCCAAAGCCACAGATTCGAGCAACACCGTTGTTGCCAAATTTTACCAAACCAGCATCAGTTGACGTGTAGTTGGACAGAAGATCTTGTCGGCCAGTCATATGTCGTGAGCATCCAGAGTCGAGAATCCACACACTCTTTGCCTGAAAGCAAAGGACAGATCTGTGTGTGAAGATTGAAGAGCGGGTTTTGAACTGGATGTTCAAAAGCCGTTAAGAATGAAGAACGGGTCCTAATCCGATGTGATTAGAAGCCATTGTCTGCAAGATAGTTAAGTAGCTTTTGGTACCCAAATTATACAGCATTTGAGTCCAGATGGATTTTTTAGAATTAAAACCCATCAGGATTAGCGTTTGTGTTAGGGTTCTTAGTGGGAGAACCACCATCGGTCTTAGAGATAGTACACTTAATGTCGTTGTTTGCAGAGATGCTATTTTTAGGGACCCAAATAGACTTATATTTAATAGGTCTGTGAGTTTCCTTTTTAACCTTATGTTTAGGTTTGCCGTGGCGTCTATGTTTGAGTATAGGAGCATAATTTAACAATGTAGGTCTAGACAAACTTTGTGGTGCTTTGGACAACAAAAACAACTGATCGAATGAATATGCATTAATCAGAATAGCATTGAAACCATTACAATCATTCAAAACAGTACTAGAATGTAAATCAACAACATGTTTGTCTTTTATTACATTAGAAATTAAAAACTTTGAAGAATTAAGAACTGCTCCTTGACTCTTGACTTTAGATGCCATCTTTTGAGGTGTGCCTTTTGGTCTTACTCGATTTTCTGAAATGAGACGAACATGTTTGTTAGCTTTTGCAGATTTAGAGTTACTAGACTGTGTGTGCGATATCTGTTTCTTGGAATTCTGTTTGCCTTTATTGCTAGAAGCAGTAGAATTTCCGGGAATAGATTTAGAATTGTTGCCAACATGTTCTATGATAGGTACGATCATCGGGGCTTTGCCTTTCTTTATTTCTAAGAGATGTTGTTGTGTTAGAATTAAGTTTGTGCCGCTGGCTGGAGTTGAAATTATTTCCTTAGAGTTATTAGTGACAGAAACTTGTTTTTCAAAACTATGTTGATTAGAAACAAGTTGAGAATCTAGACCCTTAATTGTGGCTAGAAGCTGGTCTCGTTCTTTGTCAAATGAGTTGGCATCAAGTTTGAAATTTTGTTCTCGGACAGAAAACAGTCGTCTTCCCTCATTAAACTCATTTTCTTTTCTTAATAAGATGTTTCTGTCTGAATGAAACAACTCTTTGGTTTCTTTTAAGGCTAACTCAAGGTCATGGAACTTATCATTATTCAGTGAAGTGTCAGCCATAGAAGAATTAAGTTGATCAATTCCGGCTTCTAGATCAGATATTTTCTTTGTAAAATCTATCTGTTCTTGCTCAAAATCTCGTGTTGTATTTTCCAGTATTTGTTTTAGATCAAAAGCCCGGTGTTCTAGAACAGAAAATGGTACATATTCACGAGGTTTTGGCAAGTTTGGATTAAGTGTAATCTCCTTTGGTTCAACAAATTTATCTTCTCTAAATGTTTTATCTAATTTTCCTTGAAGAGAATCGTAGTTTAACCAATCAAAAACAAATTTTATTTGTGGTATATCAGGTCTTGCTCGTTTTACTTCTTCTTCGGCTAGCACTTCTAGCCATGTTCTGTTATATGGCATAGTGTACCCGCAACCCAGAGTTTCAAAATCATATAAAGGATCATGTAGTTTCTTAACCATTTTTTTCATGGCTCCAGTACCGGTAAATCCTAAACCATCTTTTGACTTCAACTCTCTAGGTTTATACATATTTACGGTTTGATCAGGTTGACCACTTTTGTAAAACCTTTCTTCCATGTCTTTGAGTTTTTCATTTAATTTATTTTTCTCAGCCAGTACATACTAATAGTTATAACCACTGTCAGATTTTTCAGATTTAAGCACTTGATGATCGTATTCTAATTTGTCCAGTTTAGCAGTTACTTCCATAGTTACAGTATTAGTCTTACACATTTGTTCTTGTAACACTAAAATGTTTGTTTTAAAATCAGACGTTTCATTTCGAGCATCCCGAAGGGCAGTTTAACAAACTTTTAGCTTTTTGGCCTCTTTACGTAAATTTTAATTCAGCAAGAAATTCGTCGGACGATTCCTTGCTTGAACTGGCATCTTGAGCCATCAACGAGACTTCAGGCGTTGTACTCGTATCTTCTTCTCGCTGAGTATTGGCAATAAAACACATAGGATCTGCACCATCCTCTTCATTATCAGTGTCTTCTAACTAGTGTTCCTCTTCAGCGAACAGTGCTCGACCAGCATTCCTTTGCTTAGAGAGATTGTACTTCGTCTTGTAGTAATTCTCATTCTTTTGCTTCGGAAGACGACATTCTAAAGCAATGTGTCCCGGTTTACCACCGTTAAAGCACCCTTTCTCTTTGTCATCATCTTTACGTTCATCCTCTTTTGGCTTCTCAACTACTTCCCTCTTGTCGTCATACTTTTTACTCTTGGCTTCACGTCGAAGCTTGTTGGACGATTTGGGAAACTTCTTGTAAAATGAATGGGTGAGTAATGTGATCTTCGTTTAAAGTTCAGTAGCCTCAGGATCGTTGTCGGCATCATCAGTATCAGACGCAGAGGACTCAGACAGAATTTTGAGGAGTTTGGCAGCTTTGGAGGACTTAAGTTTCTTATCTATGAGGAGGGCAAGGGTGTCAGTTGAGGTGGTTTCCTCTGACTTCTTAGGTTCAAGCCTACTCGAGACCTCAGACTGATAGACTACGAGACTATCAAAGAGATCATGTATGCTGATGTCATTTATCTCACGAATCAACCATACGAATTGTTTGCATTATGGTTTCAGAGATTTGTTGACTCCATTCTTGCGGAGTTCATTCATCAGCGTGCAGTAACGGTAATACGTGGTTTCCAGAGACTCTCCATCTTTTGCTGAAAACATGTCATAGTTGTTTAAAGCATTTGCTTCACGTTGCTTGGCATTCCGATCATTACCTTGCATTTGCCTCTCAATTTCCTCCCACATTTCTCGGGCAGTCTTAAAACTATTTATGCTGGTATAGATTTCATCCGGAACAGCCTGGATAATGAGCGATCTAGCTATCCTATCAGCCTTAATCCGATTTAATTGAGCAGGCGTGTGAGCTTTATTGGGAAGTCCATCTTCGTCGATGTTAGCTTCGGTAGGATTTGGACGATCGAATTGTGCTGGACCATTGTAGATTGAGTCCGGAATGTCAATAGCTAACTTCTGACGTTCTATGAAATCGAGGAAACGAGATTTCCACAGAGCGTAGCCTCCCCGATACAGAGTTGGAGGCCTGACGTCAGATCCCATAGCGTGAGTGTCGTGATTCATGATGAAAGCATCTTTGGACCGAGATTGGTAAGTGATTATATCCTTAATTGGCAAACACACTAAGTGAGATTCAGAATTAAATTCTAAGTTATAGGTGGTCAACTTGCGGATGATGGTTTATCCGAGAGTTGTAACTCTCGAATGGATTTGTGGATGGGGTACTTAGAAATTTTTTAATCTTGAATAGGTTTGCTATTGAATCCGCAAGTAGGAACTTGCGGGTGAAGTGGATCCGCGAGTTGTAACTCGAGGGTGTAACACTAGGTGATAATTTAACTTAGGAAAATCTTGAGTGTACAGTGTGTGCTTTGTGATCCGCAAGTAGGAACTTGCTGATGCAGTGTGGAGTTCTTTAACAGACTTATACTAGGAAGTGTCAGGCAGTCTAATCCGCAAGTTATAACTTGCGAATAAATCTAAGGCATAAAAACACTTAGAAAAGAAATTAACCAGGAAACACACAACTCAGTGACATCCGAGAGTTGAAACTCTCGGATGATGAACAGTTCTTTAAAATTAGCGAATTCAAACAGAAATTAAGCACAGATCTGAGTGATATTTGAATCAAATATACTTTCTTTCACGAATTTATGATTAAACAGTAATATGTTCACCCGAAGGAATATAGTATTCCTAAGAATCGTCTGAAAGGTATCTAACTTCTTAGCTTCTTTTCTTAGCAAATCTAATTCAACTAAAAGTTATTTAGGAAGAAGACTTACCTTAGCGTCGGATGCGGAGTGTGCTTTGTCTGAAATCTTCTCGTTCGATCCAGACATCTTGAGATGCTGGTTTGAATGGATCTTCAGATTGGTGATTGACTTGAGCTGATTCAACACTTAGAAAAAACTTGAAAAAGGATCCGAAGGTTGCAACTTTCGATTCAGAATGATCCGAGAGTTGGGACTTTCAAATAGAATGAAAAACACACGTTTGATTTTTTCTAAGCCTGAATAATGTGGAATCCGGATCTACTCTTTATGAATTGATTGTAAAAAATAGAATCATGTTCTCCCCGAATGAATATAGTATCAAACGAATTATCACAACCAACCGTTTAGATGTAATCTTCAATTATAATAAATAAAAATTCAATGAGAAAAAATAAAAATAAAACTGTAACGGAAATTTGAAAATAATGAATTAAGATCCTAAAGAAAAATGAACCGTAAGAAAAAAATTAAGATCCGAGAGTTGCAGATAAATATCAACCGAAAGTTTAAAAATAAATCCAAAAAATGTTTAAACAGATTGAAGTAAGATCCGAGGGTTTTCAAAATTGTCTCCAACTTTCGCAAATAATTGGTCAAACAAAGTTGCTTTAACCCTAAAAATTGCAAGACAAAAAAAATTTAATCAACAAACTTTCAATTTTCCATGAATTCAAATCGATTAACTGAGCATTACTTTGAATTCAAATCCATGAATTCAAATCGTAAATACTTTGAACCGAGAGTTGAATATGTTGTGAAAATCGATGGTTGACAAAAAAAAAAAAACTATAGGTTATCCTTGAATTTGGCGGCCTTGGAAAACAGAAACGTGAAACCTTGTCAACAGAAGTAGAATTATATATACATGCATTTATCTCCTAAACCAATGGAAGCCTCCCCAAACCAACCATCATTGGTTGGTGGGGTTTTTTTTTTTAGCCTCCCCTAGCCAACCATCATTGGTTTGTGGGGTTTTTTTTTTTTAAACTTACACTTTTCCTAATTCTTTTTTTTTTTTTTTTTGGTTTTATTTTTAATTTAAAAAGTTTTCATATTATTATTATTAATTATTTTTATTTTGGTTTTTTTTTTAATTTTAAGATTTTCATTTTCTTTAATTTTAAGCTTTTCATAATACACGATTATCTTTGTGTTATATTTTAATTAACGCCTTTATTTTAATAAAAAAAAATTATTCCTCTTTTAACATTTATTATTACAATATTTTATTATACATATGTTTGAAGTTATCTTTTGAAACTATCATGTTATGTTTAATTGTATGAAAAAGAATTTATCATTAAAATGCACACTACAAAATTCTAATGAAATTGTTTTATAATTAAAATATGGGAAAATTATGCAAAAAACCATCAAAGTACAAAAAATTTTCGATTAAGTCCCCATTTCATTTTTTATTTCTGATAAGTCCCCAAACTGCTTAAAACTTTTAAATTGGTCCGTTAACCTGCTATAACAGGTTAACATGCTTAAACCTATTTTGCAAAAACCATCAAAGTATAAATTTTTTTCGATTAAGTCCCTATATCATTTTTTTTCTGATAAGTCCCCGAACTACTTAAACCTTTCAACTTTTTTGATAAAATAAAACGAAATTTTTTTAAACTTTTAAAAACGATGATTTTATTTCGATGACAGAGCATTAAGGGTGTTCAAACAAAACCGGAAAACCGAGAAACCGAGCCGAACCGCTTAAATCGCTTGATTCGAAACCGAAAAAAAAACTGAAACATCACGGGGCGGTTTAGGTTTTCATTTTTAGAAAACCGTGGTTAACCCAACCGATTATATATATACAAGTTAGTAGTATCTAATTATAATTTAATTTAGAAATTAATACATTAAATACTAGATTTTTACATGATTTTTTTATTTTAATTGTTTTATTAAATAAATTTAGTGTAGATTTTTACATAAGTTGTTTTGATATAAAAACATAAATGATGATTATTTCGATCCTATGTTTGTTTAGACCACAATGTTTAAATATATTTAACTAGTTCATCCCGACTAAACTTTAAACAATAAAAATGATCGTTTTGATTTATCATTTAGTTTTATTTTTTTTGCATCTACTCATGTGTGACGTGAGTGTCAATTGAACAGTCAATTAAATTGATAAAACAACAAATAACATGAGTTTTATCAAGATAAGGGATTTTTATGTGACAAAAAAATTAGTTGAGGGATTTATAAGACAAAATAATTTAGTTAAGGGATTTATAAGACAAAATAATTTAGTTGGGGGACTTAATCGAAAAAAATCATAGCTTTATAAAATCCACGTCAGCAATTGCAACCCGCTCAACAGGTCACCGGTAACTTTTCACGAAAAAAACACCAAATTCGTGATTTTTATTTAGTTAAGGGACTTATCAGACAAAAAAATTGATTGAGGGACTTAATCGAAAAAAAACTTGTAGTTTGATGGTTTTTTGCGAAATTTTCCCTTTGAAATATCAGTTTTCCAATTTTACTCTTTGTTTGAATTGTTTGAACGTTCAATGTTATACATGATCATATTCACTAAAAAAATTTTAATGCTAAATAGTTCCATTTTAATTATAAAATAATTGCACTAGAATTTTGTATCGCGCATTTGAATTAATAAAGTCTTTTTCATATAATTAAACATAACATAATAGTTTCAAATGAGAACTCCAAACATAAGTACAATTAAAATCATAAATTTAAGTGCGCAAAAAAATGTTGTTATAATAAATGTTAAAAGAGCACTAAACGAAAATTTATTAGTAAAAGAGCTAAATAAAAGATAACACTAAGATAATGGTGTGTTATAAAAAATTTAAATATAAAGAAACGTGGTTGGTTGATCCTATTTGATAAATGTATATATACAAGTTGTTGAATACTCGCGCGTTACTGTGGAATCTAAAATATTAATTACAAAAATAAATATAAAACATAATTGAATAAATATTTTTCAAACAATTCAAATAACGAAACCTAAATAAATCAGAATCAAAGAGTGAAACTGGAAAGCTGATATAGTGATATATATATTAAAGAAGCAAGCCAAATGATACTATTAGTTAATTCCAGTAATTGGTTTGCTAGATTTTGCAATGCTAAAATTACAAAGCATGCTTTATTAAATTGGATCGGAACCGGAATTGAATAATTAAATATTCATAATCATATTTCGAAATTCTGACATTGATTAAGTTTAATCGTCAATTTATTTTGTTGGTTTTACGACCAAATCAAATAAAGTTATAGTGGTAATGTCTCCAATTCATCGATTAGGATTTACCAACGTTATAATAGTAATTTTCAATGTTAAACATGATCATATTTATTATAAAATCTGAATGTCAGGTAGTTACATTTTAATTATAAAGCAATTTCATTAAGATCATGTATTCTGCATTTGAATAATAAAGTCTTTTTTATATAATTAAACAAAACATAATAGATTCAAAAGATAACTTCAAACATATGTATAAATAAAATCATAACTTTAAATGTGTAAGAAAATAATGTAATAATAAATATTAAAAGAGAACTAAACAAAGATTTATTAAAATAATGGAATTAAACAAAATATAACACAAAGAAAATGGTGTACTATGAAAAGTTTAAAATTAATAAAAAAAAGTAAAAAAATGTTAGTTTCAAAAGATAACTTTAAACATATGTGTAAATAAAATCATAATTTTAATGTGTAAGAAAATTTTGTAATGATAAATGTTAAGAGGATTAAACAAAAAATTATTAAAATAAAGACATTAAATAAAATATAACACAAAAATAACAGTGTATTATAAAAAGTTTAAAATTAAAAGGAAAAAACATCCAATCATGGTCGGTCATGTTTCAACAAAATCTGAATATTAATTAGTTATATTTTAATTATAAACCAATTTCATTAGAATTTTGCGTAGTGCATTTTAATAATAAAATCTTTTTCATACAATTAAACATAACATAATAGTTTCAAAAGATAACGTCAAACATATGATAATAAAATATTGTAATAATAAATGTTAACAGAGGAGTAAAATATATTTTTTTTAATTAAAATAAAGGCGTTAATTAAAAGATAACACAAAGATTAGGGTGTATTATGAAAAGCTTAAAATTAAAAAAAAATGAAAATCTTAAAATTTAAAAAAAACCAAAATAAAAAAAAAGAATAAAAATAATATGAAAACTTAATTAAAAATAAAACCAAAAAAAAAAAAAAGAATTAGGAAAAGTGTAAATTAAAAAAAAAAAAAAAACCACACCAACCAATGATGGTTGGCTAAGTGGGAGGCTTCCATTGGTTTAGGAAATATGAAAAATGTATGTATATAAAGATAATTATGCTGAGTTTTTAAATACACAGAAAATATATGTTGATTTCTGTTTTTTTAGTTTTATTAAAATCATGTATTCAGCATTTGAATAATAAAGTGTTTTTTATATAATTAAATAAAACATAATAGTTTCAAAAGATAACTTCAAACATATGTATAAATAAAATCATAACTTTAAATGTGTAAGAAAATAATGTAATAATAAATGTTAAAAAAGAACTAAACAAAAATTTATTAAAATAATGGATTTAAACAAAATATAACACAAATAAAATGATGTACTATGAAAAGTTTAAAATTAATAAAAAAAAGCAAAAAAATATTAGTTTCAAAAGATAACTTTAAACATATGTGTAAATAAAATCATAATTTTAAATGTGTAAGAAAATTTTGTAATGATAAATGTTAAGAGGATTAAACAAAAAATTATTAAAATAAAGACATTAAATAAAATATAACACAAAGATAATAGTGTATTATAAAAAGTTTAAAATTAAAAGGAAAAAACAACCAATCATGGCCGGTCATGTTTCAACAAAATCTGAATATTAATTAGTTATATTTTAAGGGAAAATTTCGCAAAAAACCATCAAACTACAAGTTTTTTTTCGATTAAGTCCCTCAATCAATTTTTTTGTCTGATAAGTCCCTTAACTAAATAAAAATCACGAATTTGGTGTTTTTTTCGTGAAAAGTTACCGGTGACCTGTTGAGCGGGTTGCAATTGCTGACGTGGATTTTATAAAGCTATGATTTTTTTCGATTAAGTCCCCCAACTAAATTATTTTGTCTTATAAATCCCTTAACTAAATTATTTTGTCTTATAAATCCCTCAACTAATTTTTTTGTCACATAAAAATCCCTTATCTTGATAAAACTCATGTTATTTGTTGTTTTATCAATTTAATTGACTGTTCAATTGACACTCACGTCACACATGAGTAGATGCAAAAAAAAAAAAAAAAACTAAATGATAAATCAAAACGATCATTTTTATTGTTTAAAGTTTAGTCGGGATGAACTAGTTAAATATATTTAAACATTGTGGTCTAAACAAACATAGGATCGAAATAATCATCATTTATGTTTTTATATCAAAACAACTTATGTAAAATTCTACACTAAATTTATTTAATAAAACAACTAAAATAAAAAAATCATGTAAAAATCTAGTATTTAATGTATTAATTTCTAAATTAAATTATAATTAGATACTACTAACTTGTATATATATAATCGGTTCGGTTAACCACGGTTTTCTAAAAATGAAACCTAAACCGCCCCGTGATGTTTCAGTTTTTTTTCGGTTTCGAATCAAGCGATTTAAGCGGTTCGGCTCGGTTTCTCGGTTTTCCGGTTTTGTTTGAACACCCTTAATGCTCTGTCATCGAAATAAAATCATCGTTTTTAAAAGTTTAAAAAAATTTCGTTTTATTTTATCAAAAAAGTTGAAAGGTTTAAGTAGTTCGGGGACTTATCAGGAAAAAAATGATATAGGGACTTAATCGAAAAAAATTTATACTTTGATGGTTTTTGCAAAATAGGTTTAAGCATGTTAACCTGTTATAGCAGGTTAACGGACCAATTTAAAAGGTTTAAGCAGTTTGGGGACTTATCCGAAATAAAAAATGAAATGGGGACTTAATCGAAAATTTTTTGTACTTTGATGGTTTTTTGCATAATTTTCCCTATTTCAAAAAACAAGACAAATGATATTTTCTTATGATTGATTTTCTACATTTAGCAATTCTAAAATTACAAACAACGTCTTATTAAATCGGATCAGAACCATAATAAACTAATTAAATATTCACAACCATAATATGAAAATTTGACATTGAATCATCAATTAACTTGTTTTTTCCAACCAAATCAAAAAAATTTGTAACGGTTGGGATCAACCAGCCACGTTTTCTCCTTCTTTTTTTTTGTTAATTTTAAATTTAAAATTTTCATAACACACCATTATCTTAGTGTTATATTTTATTTAGCCATTTTATTTTAATAAATTTTCGTTTAGTACTCTTTTAACATTTATTATTACAACATTTTCCTACACACTTAAAATTATGATTTTAGTTGTACTTATTTTTTGAGTTGTCTTTTCAAAATACTATGTTATGTTTAATTGTATTAAAAAGACTTTATTATTAAAATGCACGATACAAATTCTAATGCATTTGTTTTATAACTAAAATGTAACTATTTAATATTTACATTTTTTATTAAATATGATCATGTATAACATTGAAAATTACTATTATAACGTTGACAAACCCTAATCGATGTATTAGAGACATTACCGTTATAATTTTTTTTGATTTTATCATAAAACCAACAAATTAAATTGACTAATAAATCTGATCAATGTCAAATTTTTATATTATGGTTATGGATATTTAATTAGTTAATTCTGGTCATGATCCGATTTAATAAGATATTGTTTGTAATTTTAGCATTGCAAAATCTAGAAAATCAATCATAAGAACCAACTAACTGTATTATTTATCTTGCTTTTTGAAATATCAGCTTTTCAATTTCACTTTTTGTTTGAATTGTTTGAAAAATATTTTTATTTATTTATTTTTGTAATTAATATTTTAAACCACGCAGCAATGTGCGGGTGTAATAACTCGTTGTTGACATAATATATTAAAATTTTGGACAAAATCACGCAGCCTTCTTTGACCAAATCAAACAAAATACATAACCAATTAATGATTTTTAACAATCTAATTTAGTTTATGCATAGAAAAGAAATTCTCGATGAAGAACAAAACGTCAGTCCGTATTAGAAAATTTAATACTGCCACTAAATCAAACGAAACCAACCTGTTTGCTCTTATAACAATTGTAGGTCCCGAATAATAAAGCAAACAACCGAATCAAACAATATATTAATAAGATTATGAGCGAGAAATAATACCAATAGCCGAATATTATAAACCTTGAATAAAGAACACGAAGAACAAATGTTTCTTTCTCTCTCAATGAAACGGCTACACACTCTAAAATACCATTAATTCTACACACTAAAACCTAATTAACACTTTAAATAATAAACCTAATAAGGCCTAAGCCTGTGGGTAAACTATTAAAGTCGTACATAAATAATCTATGAACTATTAAATAAGTACAAATGAACCACTAGACTTGATTACAACTAATAAGGTCTAACACATAGAGAGAAATAACATTGGTTCTTCGTTCAAGGTTTAAAAAAATATTCGGCTATTGGTATTGTTTCTCGTTCCTATTATTTTATATATATTGTTTGATTGCTTGCATTGCTTGATTATTCGGGACCTATAGATCGCCATGCTGTCTTTTCCCATAGATACATATCTCTCGTCCCTCCAGAGTAGTAATCTTTATCGTTCTCTTTTTTCAAACAACCTGAGCTTCATTTTGGACAAGTCAATCCATTCCCACAATAACATCAAACACCCCAAACTCATTTGGGATCATATCCGGTTTACGTCCTCTATTAACAACATACAATTTCGAAACACCTTATCAGCTTTAACTAACATGTTACTAACGGTTTCAATATCAAGCACAAATTGCAGATTGGATGTAGGAAAATCAAGTTGTCGTGAAAATACGGTACAAAGAAATGAGAGATTCACTCCAGAATAATATCATATGCGTGTGGTAATAGAAAATATTAAATACGTAGCCTCCTCGGTCGTGATTAGAAATGCCCCAGTCTGTGCCCTCGGGGCCTGTTCTCTGCATGCAGTCAACGTTTCAGAAGACCTTGGAGATGATTGTTTAGTTGATTGAGCTCGTGGCGGTTTGCGGCTGTCATGTTCAAAGTGGTTGATCTTGCCACAGTTGAAGCAAGCTTCAGCTTTCCATGGGGAAATTATATGCATGATGTCTTGAGTTTGGTTATCACTGATGATTACTCACGATTTTCATGGGTTTTCTTTTTAGGTACGAAGGACGAGACAGCTGCAAAGTTGATTGGGTTCTTAGACCAAGTCGAAAACTCCTATGGGACGCGGGTAAAACGTATCAGGAGTGATAATGGAACAGAGTTTAAAAACACGGTAATTGGTGTATACTGCCTATCTAAAGGCATAGTGCATCAATTTAGTGCACCTTATGAGCCACAACAAAATGGGGTGGCAGAACGGAAGAACAAGACCTTGATTGAGGCAGCAAGGACCATGTTCTCGGATTCAAAGCTTCCTACCATGTTTTGGGGGGAGGCATTGAATACCTCTTGTCATGTTTTAAATCGGGTTCTTACTGTCAAATCACTGAACAAAACCTGTTATGAAGTTCTGAATAAAAGACCACCAAATTTAGTGGCTTCGAACCGTTTGGGGTACCGTGTACATTAATGAAAACAAAACATCAACCTAAGTTTGGTGAAAAGGCCGACGAAGGATATTTCCTAGGTTATGTGCCCAACTCACCAAACAAAAGGGTTTTTAACAAAACAAACGGTACGGTAGAAATTGTGTATAACATTGACGTAACAAGTTATACACATGAACCCCAAACTGGTCCGGAATGGATATTTGATTATGACAAATTGTTTGAATCATTTAACATTCCTTTGGATGGAAATGCAGGTACAATTGAAAATGACTTATCGTCATTAAATCTGAATGACGACGGTCAAAGTTTTCCCAAGACGAGCATTCCATCAACTTCAGAGCCTACATCGATAGAAGATGGGTCTCCAGCATAGAATGAGTCTGAAATACCTACAAACGAGAATCATACTACTACTTCTAACTCCGAGGACAGTGATCATGAGGAAGAGAATGTAGCGTCTGAAGTCATCCCCCGTTAGGTGAAATAGGATCAAACTTAGGAGATAATCTTAGGGTTGATGAGATTGAAACATCGAAGATAAACAAAGGATCATCCGGTTGAGAGTATCATAGGAAATCTGCATTCTGGTGTGAGAACTAGGAGTAGTTTGAATAACAACACATTGTTGTTGTCGATGATTAATGACTTCGAGGCTTTTCACACTTGTCTTTATTCGTGTTTTATCTCACAAGTAGAGCCGAAGAATGTGCAAATGGCACTAAAAGACGACTCTTGGGTTGAAGCGATGCAAGAAGAACTGTCACAATTCAGAAAGCTTGAAGTGTGGGAGTTAGTGTCGTTACCTCGAGGAGAAGTTGCAATAGGAACTAAGTGGGTTTTTAAGTGCAAGAGAGATGATCGGAGTATTGTAACATGCAACAAGGCAAGGCTTATCGTAAACGGTTTCAACCAAGAAGAAGTAATCGATTACAACGAAGTATTTGCGCCAGTGGCAAGGCTTGAGGCAATCCGTTTGTTTCTAGCCTTTTCATCCTTCAAATGATTTAAAGTCTAGCAACTTGATGTAAAGAGTGCCTTTTTGTATGGAAAGGTGAAGGAGCTGGTGTACGTTGAACAACCGCCCGGGTTTACAGATCCGAAGTTTGCCGACAGAGTGTATCGACTCGATAAGGCTCTGTATGGTTTGCATCAGGCACCCAGGGCATGGTATGAGACACTGTCAACTCATCTTTTGGACAACGGGTTTGAAAGAGGGAGAATTGATAGTACACTGTTTGTGAAGAGGAAAGGTGAACATTTTATCTTGGTACAACTGTACGTGGATGACATCATTTTCGGGTCATCAGACGAGCAGATGTGCAAAGATTTCGAGATGGTGATGAAGTCTAAGTTCGAGATGAGTGCTATGGGAGAGTTGAACTTCTTTCTGGGTTTGCAAGTAGAACAGAGGAAGGAGGGTATGTTTATCCATCAGACCAAGTATGTCTACGACATTCTAGATCGCTTCGGGATGGAAGGAACAAAGCTGACTGCTCACTTTAGTACACCAATTCAAGTGAATCACAATCTCGAACCGGGTACAGAAAGTGATACTGATGTGGATCCGACTCTATATCGGGCCATGATCGGGTCACTCATGTATTTAATTTCTTCTAGACCTGACATAATGTTTGCTGTGTGTATTTGAGCTAGGTTTCAAGCTAATCCGAAAGAGATGCATATGAAAGCTGTGAAGCGGATTCTGAGATACCTAAAGTCAAAACCGAAGCTGAGACTTTTGTATCATGTTGATGGTGATCTGGAATTGGAAGCATTCACGGATTCAGACTATGGAGGTTGCAGCTTGAACCGGAAGTCAACAACTAGAGGTTGTCAGTTCCTTGGAGGGAGGCTAGTATCCTGGCAATGCAAGAAACAGACTTCGGTAGCCGTGTCAACATGCGAGGCCGAATATGTAGCTGCTGGTAGTTGCTGTTCACATGTTTTGTGGATACAACAACAATTGTGGGACTACGGTTTGACTTACACTCATACTCCCATTAGGATAGATAACCAATCTACTATTGCTATAACTAACAATCCAGTTAAACTCAGTAAAACAAAGCAGATAGACATAAGACATCCTTTTATACATGATTATACTGAAAAGAACATAATAAAGCTGCTAAAAGTGGCAACGGAAGACAATAATGCTGATTTATTTACTAAAGCTTTTGATAAGTCACGCTTTGAGTTGTTAGTTCAACTAAATGGTATGCGTATTCCAGAGTAACTTGACCTTAGTATATTTTCTTTCTTTTTATAGTAAGTTAGTAGTTAAGTAGAATTTATTTTCTTTTATAGTAATTTAGTAGGTTACTTTATTAGCTTATTCTTATTTATGAAAAACAAAAGAAAAAAGAGAGAAAACCATAAAAAGCCAAAAAAAATAAATAAATAAAAAATAGAAAATGAGTTAAGTCTTAGATACATAGGTTCAAAGTGACGAAAATTAGCACAGTCGATACAATCTCTAAGTTTTAAGCTTTCGCACATAATGAACCTTAAACTCTAAGTGATATACATTTTCTCGTTCAATGTGTTGGTAGGCATAATACACAAAGGGAATCTCAAAAGCTAATAAAATATTCAAGAAAAAGTCATATGTGTAACTAACTTAGATGTATGACCAAATGGTCTTAATTTTTATGTTAGAGACATACATACAATGTTTCTAAAATGAGGTATGCAAATTTTCAAGGGGATGTATAGCAAAATCAGATACATCTTAAAGGAAAGAAAAGAAAAGAAAAATTTTGATAGTAAAGAGAGAGTCAAAACATGTCACTTTGTTGTACGTAAATACAGACCTGTTACCTCTGGTTTGACTCGAGTTAGCAAGATAAGTCGCTTTGTTGTACGTCGGTACAGACCTGTCACCGCTGTCTTGTTAGCTTTAAATTAACATTAAGACAAAATAAGACACTCTGTTGTATGTAAATACAGAACTGTGTCCGACGTTTGTCTTTTAAAGAAAATTTGCAATACCAAAAGGTTATAATCATTGTGTGTATGCCTTGATCATAGAAGTATGTCTAAGTATGAGACACGTAAGGTAGTTTCTTGATAAATAAAAATGCCAAGGGATATTCCAAAGTGTAACATGTTTAAAGGGAAACTAATACCGACAATCGCCTTGAAAAATATATCACGACAAACAATCAAAGGAATAAAAAATTCCTAAGTGTGAAAGTGTAATACTGAAAGTGCGTATTGACACCGCTATCTGATTGAACCTTCCTTGACTTTCTCGCCAAAAATATTTTGTTAGTTTAGGTTGTAAATTTTTAAAAGTAGTTTTGAGTAGCTTAAGTTTAAATTTTATTCAAATTTTACTTTCTTTTATTTAATCTTATTTTATTTGGTTTTATTATATTATATTTTATTTTGTTTTATTTTTTTTCTAAGTAGGAAGAAGGTCAAAGTTACTAGGATGCATTTTGGTTGAATAAACAAATATTGCGTGAAAATCTATTGCTTGTTGTAAATAATTTTGCAAGGTTTGTAAAATTCCGTTACACGAAAAAATTGAAAAAGTTGAATTTTATTCAAGGATTTTCAAAATTTTCAATTAAGTTTGAATTTAAGACAAATACGAATTATACTTCGAATTTGTCAGTAACTTCGAATTTATGTCAAATTCGAAGGTAGTTGGTATAAATAGGTCAACAGTGAATCATTTAATTCACCAACCTTCGATTTTATACCTTTGAACTTGTGACTGGCGATTTCGAATTTATTCATTCGAACTTGTCGTTTCGATTTTGTTCCTATTTCACACAGTTTTGCTAATTTTTCTCAAACCTACTCACATCCTTAGGTATAGTAATCACTATTATACAAAGTTTTGGTAGTTTAGGACTCTTTAGTGGCAATAAATCGAGTTTATTTGATGATTTTTGGATTTAAACTATGTGGTTCAAAATCACAAGATTTAACCGGTGAAAGTTCAAATAAATCACATATAACTTCGATTAGAACCCAATAGGACTAGTTGATACTTGTTAGGCGCAAAAAGGCCTCAGTCAAATCTGGTCTACATCTTAGGGGGAGATTTTTAATCAAACCTATTTGATGCACTTGAAGGTATAATATAAGGCCTGTTTATGCCTTATTGAAACCTGAAAAGTGATTTGCAATATCAGCCAAAGCTGTTTACCCTGTTGCATTCGTTGCAACAAAGGCAGTTTGTCCAAGCTGTTCTGTTTGCTGAACAGGCTGGACATAAACTGTCTACGCTGCTCTATTCTGTTGAGAAGCTTGGACAGTTTACAAGCGTTTTGTTCTTTGTGACCAGGCTAAGCACTTTATGGAATATGTTTCCAAGTCCTCATGTATTGTTTTTGGCTACTAGATCAGTTTACAACTCGAAGACAAAGTGGAAAACAGAAACTGCACAGACTTCCCACGCTGTTCTGTTACATGAGGACAAACGGATATCTGAAAAGGGTGGCAGACCTTTTCTTATATCAAAATGGCCTTAACAAAAGAAGAAAGGTGCAAAGTTGAAATTTCTCTTTTTGTTAAAGCCTTATGCAACAGTGACAAAAAGGAAAAGACAAAGATTCTTCCATATGAAGACAAATATGCTTTATCAGAATGTGCAGAAAAGGTGTCTTGTCTTTTTGGAAAGACTTTCCACTATCTCATCTGTCCAATGAAGAAGCTTCACTGAGATTCTCAGTGAGAGTATAAAAGGAAGCTTCTAAGGATTGTGAAAAGTAACCAAAGAGTGGAAATCAGATCGTGCGTTGAAGTGTGTTATTCCATGCATGCAAGTATGCTTGAATAAAACAGTAGAGTGTGTCTAAGTTGTTCTTGTTCAAGCTGTCCATCTGTGTCTTGTAAAATGTCTTGTAAAATCAGTGAGTGCATCTAAGTGAGTGTAGCTATTGTATCTAGTCTGAGTGTGTCTTAGATTAGTTGAACAACTGTTGTATCTGTCATCTCAGCTTGAACCTTTCCGCAGTTCAGGCTTGTTTGTAATTAACACTTGTTAATAATATACACAAACATTGAGAAAAGAGTGTTGAGTTTTTAAATAGTTGTATTCACCCCCCCCTCTACAGCTTAGAACAATACACTAGGGAAACCTTTTGGGACCTACAACTGGTATCAGAGTAGATAGAGTGTGTGTTACCTCTAGATCTCTCATTCTCCCTACTTTCCCATGGACAATAGTGTTTCAAATTCCTCCTCTTGCTATGACAATGGGTCAATGGCCAAACCCCCCAAGTTCAATCATCAAAACTTCTGTGGTTGGAAATGCAGAATGATGCTCTTTTTAGAGAATCTAGATGTACAACTGCCAGAGATAGTAATGGAAGGTCCCTACGTGCCAACTTCTGTTACTACGATCACTCCTGCTGTTGAAGAGCTGCCCCTGAGATCAGAACCTTTGAGAAGGCCAAAGCTCAATGGTCTAATGAAGATAAAAGGATGGTTGCTCTTGATGCAAAAGCTAGGAATAACCTGGTCATTTCTCTTCTTGATGATGTGTTCAAACAGGTTGAGAAAATGAAGACTGCCAAGGAGATGTGGGATACTTTGTGTACTGTCTATGACGGTCCCACTATCACACTGGATAACAGGATTAACAACCTTGTTAGACAGTATGAACTCTTCTTTGCAAAACCAAAGGAGTCTCCCACAGAAACCTACACCAGGTTCACTGCTCTTATCAATGATCTCAAAGCCGTTGGGATTACAAAGGACAACCTAACTCTGGTGAACAAGTTCTTGGACATCCCGCCTGAAGAATGGAACTACTTTTCTACTATCTTGAGAAATTCAGGCACCATCAAAATTGTGGATCTTGTAAACTTGTATGGATCCCTACTGAATGATGAGCAGTCAAGGCAACAAAAGAGAAATGCCTTGGAAATGTCCAAGAGAGGTGATGCCTTAGTGGCCAGCGTGAGACAACCTGTTGTTCAGGTATGTGATGTGTTCACACAACCTGATCAACAGGCTGATGATGAAAGGGAAGAGATGTCTTAAGAGGAAGACTGTGAAGATCTTGCTGAACTTGATGATCAGCAAATGACTGCAATGCTTGTCAAAAAGTTCAACAAGAAAAGGTTTGGTAGAAGAATGCTACAGGGGAACTCAAATGCTGTAAAAAAGAAGAAATTAAATCTAAGGCTGAGTGCTTTAAATGTGGAAAGACTGGCCACATAGCTGCTAACTGTGTGTCTAAAGTTGTTGGTAAGTCATCCAAACCATTCAAGACAAACAGGGACGATGGCTACAGGGTTAAGTACCTTATGGCCATGGCTAAGCTGAAAAAGTTGGAAAACTCAGTGGCTTCCAACAAGCAAAAGGGACTCATGGCTGAGACATGTGATTGGGAGGAGTCTGATTCATCCTTAGATGAAGAAGACAATAATTATCTGATGGCCAACACTGATGTACCATCAACTAGCAACTTCAAACAAGACCTGGCTGAAGCAGAAGTGTTGGGAAATATTCTAAGTAGTTCAAGCTGTTAGTTCGATTTCTCAAACTGTTAGTAGATTTTTTGTGTAAGTACAAAGTTCATGCTGTTAGTTTAAGAAGTTCGAGCTGCCAGTGTAAAAGTTCAAGCTGCCAGAGTAAAATCACTCAAGCTGCTCTGTTCAAGCTGCTTAGTGATTCAAGCTGCTCAACAGTTTCATAAACAGAAAGTGCTGATAATCAGGAAGAGATATTTACACGAAGATTCTAGCATATCTACTATCAGAGAAGTCAGAGTCCTTCAAGGAAACAAATCAGAAAGCATTATAAATACATAGAATAGGTTTTTCTATTGTAACAAGTTTCTGCACGTTCAAGTTTGTAATTGCTTTTTGTTTAAGTTTTCATAAGCCTCTAAGGTTGTAAAACCCTAAGAACAATTTTTGTTCTTTGTCTAATCAAACAGATTAGAGGTGATTGTAATCATTGAGTTCAGCAATATAAGCAATTTTGTTTATTCAATTATATTTATCTGCTATTGATTCTGAAAGTTTTTCTTAAAAAACAATTAAGTGTTATTCCGCAAACTTCTTAATTGGACTTTGATTCAATATAAGATTATTGGTTTATACTCTGATCAAATCAAATCAGTTAATCTTAGGTAGTTACAATTTGATTCTGACTAGTGGTATCAGAGCCACAGGTCGTTCTTTGTTTTCAAAGTCAGAAGCTTTCTTTTAAACTTTTTACTTTTCTGCAATGGAATTTGACAATAGCAGTAGTGGATCTGGGCAAGGACTCAAAGTGCCTATGCTCAAGCCCACTGAGTTTGAGATGTGGAAACTCAGGATTCAACAGCATATTCAATTCATTGATTATGCCATCTTGGAAGCTGTTGAATTTCCTCCTGCAGTTGATCCTGAACTTGATGCTGATGGCAAACTTATCAAAACTCTTCCAAAAACTGAAATTGAAAGAAAGGCTAGAATGAATGAAGTGAAAGCTCTTACACTACTACAAATAGCCATTCCTAATGCTTATCAACATCAGTTTAAAAAGTTTTATACTGCTCATTCTCTTTGGATTGCCTTAGAGAAAATATTTGCTGGGAATGCCAGTACCAAGAGAAATCAAAAGGATCTTTTGAAACAGCAGTATGAGAACTTTTCTGGTGGCAAGAATGAAAACCTCACTCAAATCTTTGACAGGTTTAACAAACTGATAAGTGAATTGGAGAGTACAAAAGTCAGCCTGGATCAAGATGAAGTCAACAGAAAATTCCTTAGATCTCTTGCTGAAGAGTGGACAGTCTATGCTGCTCAATGGAGAACAAAAGACACTCTTGATGAAATAGAACTAGATGATCTGTACAACAGTCTGAGAGTGTTTGAAACTGAGATTGACACTAAAAAGAAATCTTTTTCTTATAATCACAACACTGCTCTACTGTCATCTGAAAAATCTAATTACAGTGATTCTTTTTCAGGTGGTGATGGTAACTCTACTGAAGCTCACTATGAAGCTTTTGTTGCCAATGATGGACTGTTTGCTCTAAATGGTGAAGATCTAAAACAGATTCATCCAGATGACCTAGAAGAGATGGATCTGAAATGGCAACATGCAATGCTGACCATGAGGGCCAAAAGGTTTCTGAAAAGAACTGGCAGATCCAACTTTCAAGCCAGAGCAGAAGGCAAACCAGCTTTTGATAAGTCAAAAGTTGAGTGTTTTAAATGTCACAAGCTTGGCCACTTTGCCAGAGAATGCAGATCTCAAGGTCAACATCCACCAAGACCTCAGCAGACCAATCATGCTTCATCATCACAAGCACTTGTCTCTCAAGAAGACAATGTGTTTGACTGGAGTGATCAGACAGAGGAAGAGTTTCAAATTCAAGCTCTAATGGAAGAAACATCAAATGTCACCTCCACTGAACTACCATCTGAGGTAAATTCTAAACCCTGCTCTCAAACATGCAAAAATATGGGTAAAAGGTACAGAGATCATAATGAGAGCATGTGTAGAACTCTAGCTAAGATGGAAGAAAGGATATATGAATACATGCAAGCCATAGAAGATCTTGAGAAATAGATCAATGACTATAAGGATAATGAGATTCAAATGGGACATGCATGTCAAAAAAAGAGCCATTTAGTGGCACACACATTTAGTGGCAAATATTTATGTGCCACTATACTTTGTTTTTAATGGCAGAATATAAGTGTCGTAAAATGTTTTTAAGGATTTAGTGGCATTTTATGTTTTCAGTAATTATTGTTCATGCCTACAGTGATAAAAATTTTCATGTGTTAATATGGATTGATTAATTTCCTGATACTTTAAAAAAGGAGCTGAATAAGAAAATAGAATCCCTAAATAAAAAATTAGATGAGACTGAACAAAAGGTGTTAGAGGCTAACAAGAAACTAGAATCTGTCAATATAGATCTAGGAAATTTCAAATTGGCAAATCAAAAGCTGGAACACCTAATGGAAGAAAGATAGGGTAAAATCTCAGCTCAATCCCAAAGAAGGTATAGGATACAGAGCCACTCCACCTCCATACAACAACAAATACATTCATCCAATGAGTGAAGTTGCTGATAGGCTTGTTAATGAACCATTAGATGAGTCTATGACCACTGTAGATCCTGTCCTTGAAACCAGTCCTGAATCTAAAGAAGGTCTAGTTCAAACTGAAGAATGTGAATGCAAAGAAGCTGAGAAAGGACACAAAACAATGAGTGTACCTATAGCAGCCCCAAAACCCAGTAAGAAAGAAAAAGAAAAGATGAGTGTATGCCATGCTACTCCTCAGGTTTTTGTACCTTCTAACGGTAACACTGCATCTTTCTCAAAAGGTAATAAAA
The DNA here is from genome assembly GCA_020465985.1 of Centrapalus pauciflorus. NCBI lineage: Eukaryota > Viridiplantae > Streptophyta > Magnoliopsida > Asterales > Asteraceae > Centrapalus > Centrapalus pauciflorus. The sequence goes on along the minus strand of JAANYP010002416.1, from coordinate 27,097 downwards.
GGGGTAAATCTGTTCCAATCTACACATGCCAAAAGCATGGTGTCCAAAAGTTTCCCAAACAACAGCAGGTAAGGGGAAATCAAAGGAACAAGAACCAACTATTATCCAATAAAACTGGTTCTCCAATCCAAACAGTCAAAAAATGTTTCCATTGTGGCAGGAAAAATCACTTGGCCAGGGATTGCTTTTATAAACCATCTGTTGCAAAACAGACTGTGATTCATAAAAAGACAGATTCTCAAAATTCTCAAAATTTAAAGGCCAAACTTCCTGCTTCATCAGTTCCAAAGAAAACAGTTGATCACAGGTTCTCAAAAGTCAATAAAAAACAGTCCACACACCAAAAACAAGTTTTGGCAAAGCCTAAATCAAGTTTTAAACAGATATCGTGTGTTAAAGGCAAATCCTCAGATCAAACTGTTAATACAAATGTTCAAACTGCTAAGCCTAATGTTGAAACTGTTAGTGCAAATTCTGAAGCTGTTAGCACTAAAAACACAGTTCAAACTGATAAGCATAAAACTGGAACTGGTAACGGATCATCTGAGACTGTTAAAGCAAAGGATGGACAAAATACCTGGATACCTCATGTACTAACTAAATACTCCCGACAGAATCCATCATTGGATCTCACTAAGTATAAGAAGTCAAAAACAGTATTTAGTTATGTCAATGCACAAGGACAACCCAAAACCAACTTGGTTTGGGTTTACTCCACTACTAACTAAGCTTTTATTTGTGCAGGGCAACCACAGGTCACAGCATAAAACAAGATGGCATTTGGACAGTGGATGCTCTAGACACATGACATGCAATTCTGAGTGCTTGTCAAATTTCAAGGGCTTTGAAGGAGGGTTTGTTGCATTTGGAGGAAACTCCAAAGGAGGTAAGGTTACAGGTAAAGGTACTGTTAATGCAGACAACATGATTTTCAATGATGTTTTGTATGTTGAACAACTTAAGTATAACTTATTGAGTGTGTCTCAAATCTGTGACAAACAAAATATTGTTTTGTTTACAGATTCTGAGTGCATTGTCCTCTTAAAAGATTTTACAATTCCTGAAAATCTTGTTTTGCTAAGAACACCAAGAAAGGACAATGTATACTGTTTGGACACGGACCTTTTATCCAAATCAAGTACTTTAAGCTGTTTGATATCCAAAGCATCATCCAATGAGTCTGCTCTTTGGCACAGAAGGATGTGTCACATGAACTTCAAATCCATGAATGTTTTAGTCAAAAAGAACTTGGTAAGAGGTTTACCACAAAAGGAGTTCATATGTGATGATCATTGTGTAGCATGTCTTAAAGGCAAGCAACACAAAACTTCTCATAAGACCAAAGAAGTAAATTCAATCTCATCTGCTCTTCATCTGATTCATATGGATCTATTTGGTCCAACATCTGTTTTGAGTTTGAATAAAAGGGCTTACTGGTTAGTCATTGTTGATGATTTCACCAGGTTTACTTGGGTTTACTTTCTTAGGTCTAAAGATGAAACTGCTGAGCTGGTTAAGTCATTTATTCTTAAGATAGAAAACCAATCCAACTCAAAAGTTAAGGTGATAAGGTCAGACAATGGAACTGAGTTTAAAAACCATATCCTAAACAGTTTTTGTGAGTCCAAAGGTATTGCTAAACAATATAGTGCACCAAGAACACCACAACAAAATGGTGTAGCTGAAAGAAAGAACAGAACATTAATTGAGGCTGCTAGAACCATGCTAGCTGATTCAAAACTGCCAATGACCTTTTGGGCAGAAGCAGTCAATACATCCTGTTATGTTCTAAATAGGGTTCAGATTATTCAATCACAAGGGAAAACTCCATATGAGTTATTCCATAATAGACTACCCTTAATAGCCTTTTTCAAGTCTTTTGGCTGTCCATGTACCATTCTTCACACTAAGACTCACATAGGGAAGTTTGAAAGTAAGGCTGAAGAAGGTTTCTTTGTAGGATACTCAAATCAAAGCAAAGCCTATAGAGTATATAACAGTGTGTCTAAAACCATTGAAGAAAGTGCCAATTGTAACAACCTAGCTTTTAACCGAACTGTTAATTTCTGTGTTTGACTTAAATAATGTAATTTTAATTACATTATTTTTATTGTAATTTAATTAAATATTGAAATTATTTAATTAAGTTAAATATTATAAATTATAGTAACATACTTGACACGAATAAAAGATTAGAAATTTAACCGTTTATGTAATTTATTTAAAAGTAATGAGAAATATATAATTTAAAGTTAAATTATATATTATGTTAAATTATAAAATCTAAATACTAAAAGAAAGAGATAAAACAAAGTTTGGTACCCAAAATGAGAATTTTAGAAACTTAAAGAATTATATAAACTCAAAAATGAGTTTTAGTACTCATTTCACCAAATTAAAGTTCTGTGCTCTCCTGCTCTTATCTTCTAACCTACGGTTCATCATCATCATCGTCTGCAACCTTCACCAACAAATCAAAATTGTTACAATAAGATTTGAAGCAAACATCAAGCAACACAAATCTTGCAAATAATCAAGGTAATCTATTACTTAAATGCATCCTTGAAAATGATTTGATGTCCACGATTTTATGGGTTTTTATGAACACAAATTGGGTTTTAATCATAAATACAAAAGTCTGTGTATTTGGTTCTTCATTTAGAAGCATCCTTCATCCTTTAAATTTTATAAAAAAATTCATGTTGAAACAAAGTGAAATCAAAAGAAAAAGGAGTTGTGCTTGTGTATGTGTGTTTGCATGTAAACAAACGAGTTTCGGTAAATCGCGAAACTACAAAGAAAAACGAGCAGAGTGAGCTTGTGTGTGTTGCATGACTACCGAAATCCACAAAATACCGAGACCCATATGTGATGAACCGAAGAATACTGAAACCCTTTAAAGGTTTCGGTATTATATCGAAACCACCCCGGTCATGAAACAACCTACCGAGACCATTTTGTATACCGAAACCTCTAAGGTTTCGGTAATGTACCAAAACCCACCTAAGCAAAGCACCGAAACATATATATAATATATATAGAAACCATAATCTACCGAGACTATATATGTAAATACCGAAACACACACACTCTACTGAAACCTATACTGAAACTTACAAAGTTTTGGTAATATACCGAAAACAATAAGAGTACCGAAACTATGTACCATTATCGAAACAGTGCAGTAATAATCATTTCTTTCAATTTTATATATATAAACTAATTGGATGGTGTGTGAAGGATGTTTGACAGCAACTTGTATATATACATATAAATACAAGTACTCGGAAGTGGACATGTGTATACAATATACATATATATATCAATGTCAAATAAATAAAAGTGTATGAACAAATATGTGTGTGATCATTTATATAATTTGATGTCCAAACAAAATTATGATTTATAAAGATTAAAATCAATAAATCATTAGTTTAAATCATAAAAGGAGATATTAAGATATAAATATGACAAAAGTCACACATGTCCATGAAAATGGACATAAAAATTTATAAGTTATCAGAATCAGATCAATTAAATTTTAAAAAAAACTAACGTTCTTGCAAATGATAAATTTTGGGCAGGTTCAGTTAAATTCTGAACATAGATTTAAAGAATTAAAGAGATTGACAGGGGGTCAAAGACTTGAAAAGAAAGGCCAGAGTTCTGATTAAAGATAAAATCCTGAGATAACTCAGGTGGTGGATTATAAATCTGCTTGATAAAGACCCCAGACCAGTGAGTTATAGATATTCAGATTTAACATGTTGACTTTCCGGTTGAGATATATTGTTGATGTTAGATTTATTGACATTCATTGTATCAGCTGGATTGAGACCTGTGCACACCATGGTTCGGTGTTGCCCAGTGGATCATGATAGCTATTTGATTATCATTTCATATTGCATTTAAGACTTCTTCAGATATTGCTTTATGATTCATTGCTATCATGACTTCTATGACTTAAGCTTTCACTATTGATCAGACACTTGATAGATTTATTCTGCTTGATTAGCCTTGATGGTCTATTGTTCTAGACCTGGCTATTTCACCAGTTCTTATGGACTTGTTAATGACCTCCGATGTTCCGCCATATTGACTTACTGGTAGCTAGCCCAGTATGTGGCTGATCCCCACGATTTAAGCTTGAGTGTGGCCTGAACATCATTCGATTCTATGAATTCTATATCTCAATCATGAGGGCTGTAGCGGCAGCCAAGACATATCACGCTAGACTAAAGATCCGCTTGACCATGCATGTTGATTTGAAAATCTATATTCTCACTAAGCATTGCTTACAGTTGCTACTTTACAATTTTTACAGGAAGAGATAAAGGAAAGTCACCTGCTGGGCCTAGTTCTTAGGTCATTCAAGATCCAACTTTTGAAGCTTTCATAGACCACTACTCAACGAACCCTTCGGTACTGATTGGAAGATGACAATTGTGGTGGTTTTGGGTAGACTTGATATGATTTTATGATGTAATGTATTAGATTAGATGGTACCGTTTATAAGTTTAATTTGAAAATTGTAATCTATATTAAACTTAATTCTAATATGTTTGTATTTGTAATTTATAATTCCACAATTAATTACCCTATCTTAGTATGATTGATATCGTATTGCATGAATTGGGACCTAGACTCTGAGGACTGCCCCGTAAGGGGAGGTCTTCACAGGATGGTATCAGAGCACTAGTTTGAGTGAATCAAGTATTACGTGAGTATACTTGATCTCAAACTGAAGCAATACATATGTATCAATCATTTAGGTGGTTTGAACTGAGATAGGATGTACAGACTGTTAGGATGGAAAAAAGGGTACATAGATCTAAGTTTATAAACTGATAGTTGAATAATTTTAATTTCCGAAAAAGATGTCAGGATCAGGTGACATACCAAACAACATGACCCCACAACAAATGTTCGAAATGATGCAACAACTTTTAGCCCAACATTCTAAACAACAAATAATACAATGCAAGAACAGTTTCAGGCCAGAGATGAGGCCGAAGCTAAAAGACGTGAAGATAAAAAGAATAAAAGAAAAGAAAAGCAAGTCCAGACTAATGAATCTGATTCTGATAACTCAAATCCCGAAACTCAATTTGCTCAGCCAAAAGGCTGCAAGTTTAAGGATTTTAAAGCGAGCGGTGCCCTGAACTTTGAGGGTACAGTAAATCCAATTCAGGCGATGGATTGGATCAGCCATACTGAGGAGATTTTCAGAATCTCTGATTGCTTAGAATCGAAGAAAGTGAGTTATGCGTCTGCGTTGTTTGTTGGAGCTGCCCGTGCATGGTGGAAGACTCAGAGGAGTATCTATGGAGAAGAAGTCATCCAAACTCCCGAGTGGGAGCAATTCCTGGATATGTTCAACGCAAAATACTGTCCAGTCGATCAGCGAGACAAAATGGAAGTCCAATTAATGCTGCTGACTCAGGGAACCAAGACAGTTGACGAATACGAACACGAATTCTCACGACTATGCGGTTATTCCTCGTATCAGGTAGCTACTGAAGAGAGAAAGATGAATAGATTTCATGGAGGGCTTAATCCGAGATATCGACACCCAATGAGCGCGATAAAGTATAATTCTTATCTAGAGATGGTTGAAGCAGCTAGACAGATCGAGCGAGGGTACTTAGAGTATGGTGATCAACTTTACGCCCCAACAACTAACCCGACGAATCCGTCTCCTCCGAAGAAGCAGAGATTCGGCAGATTCTTCAGGCCAAACAAATCTCAGACCCAGCAATCTCAACAATCCCAACCGAAAGCGCAAGCCTACTCATTGACAAACGAGCCACGATTCTGCAAGCGATGCAGAAAGTCACACATGGGGCTGTGTAACCCAGATGATGTTACTTGTTTTGCGTGTAACCGAATTGGTCATAGCAGTGAAGAGTGCCCACAGCAAGGACGTGGATGTGCTAAATGCGGGAAAAGAGGACATTTCATGTATCAGTGTCGCAGCGGGCAACGATATCAGTCACAATCATCAGCGGGAGGTTCTACAGTGAAAACTTCTGCTGCAACTCCGACCAGCAAGGACACGTGCGTTTCAGATAACGGCCGAAGAAGCAAAGGAAACCCCTGATGTAGTTACGGGTATGTTTTTACTTAACTCCATTCCTGCCCGAGTACTATTCGATTCCGGTGCTAGTCGTTCCTTCATATCAACTTCTTTCGCACAAAGATTATGCAAATTTCCATCGAAGCTTCCTGTAGTACTTGACATTGAGACAGCCAGTAACAGTTACGTTATGGCTGATTCTGTTTACCGTAGCTGTACTCTGCTTGTTGATAATATCGTGTTCAACCTTGACCTTATCCCGATTCCGTTGAAAGAGTTCGATGTCATTATTGGCATGGACTGGTTAACAAATAACAAGGCTACAATCATCTGCAATCGGCGAATCATCAGAATCAAGTCTTCAGACGGCCGAGTATTGGAGATCAAGGGCGAGAAGCGTAAAGGTGCTCACTGCTTTATTTCTATAGAGAAAGCTCATATATATGTATCCAAGGGTCGCGAATCCTATCTGTGCTATGCTCTATCTGAATCCAACTCTGAAAAGAAATCTCTGTCTGATATTCCGATTGTCTGCGAGTTCCCAGACGTTTTTCCTGATGACATTTCCGGAGTGCCACCGGAACGTCAAGTCGAGTTCAGTATTGACTTGGTTCCTGGTGCGGCTCCTATTGCAAAATCTCCTTACAGACTTGCACCTGCAGAATTGCAGGAAATGTCAAAGCAGTTGCAAGAGCTGTTAGAAAAGGGGTTTATTCGACCTAGTTCATTTCCGTGGGGTGCACCTGTCTTATTTGTCAAAAAGAAAGACAGAACTTTTCGTATGTGCATCGACTACCGCGAGTTGAATAAGGTTAAAATAAAGAACAAGTATCCTCTGCCCAGAATCGATGATCTGTTTGATCAGCTACAAGGAGCCAGCTACTTTTCTAAAATAGATCTTCGTTCTGGATATCATCAGTTGAAAGTTAAAGAAGAGGATGTTCCAAAGACAGCCTTCCGTACAAGATACGGTCATTACGAATTTCTAGTGATGCCGTTTGGCTTGACAAATGCACCAGCGGCTTTCATGGATCTCATGAATCACGTGTGCAGACCTATGTTGGATAAATCAGTTATTGTATTCATAGACGATATTCTGATTTACTCCAAAACGGAGGCTGATCATTCTATTCATCTGCGGCAATTGCTAGAGTTATTAAGAAAAGAAAGACTCTACGCAAAATTCTCTAAGTGCGAATTTTGGCTCAGACAGGTATAATTTCTATTATATATGTCTTGAGCTATTTCCTAAGTATTCTTTAATTTACATCAGAACTTGAATTTCTACTTTGATTCTTATAGATTCAGTTCCTTGGCCATGTTGTTTCTGGCGAAGGGATTTCCGTTGATTCTTCTAAAGTCGAGGACGTTCAGAAATGGCAAACGCCTCGCAATGCCTCAGAAATAAGAAGTTTCCTCGGATTGGCTGGCTACTACCGGCGATTCATAAAGGACTTCTCGAAGATTGCTGTACCTCTAACGATGCTAACACGAAAGAATACTCCTTTCGTTTGGTCTGATAAACAGCAAGAGGCATTTGACATTCTGAAACAGAAGCTTATTCAAGCGCCGATCCTAGCTTTACCAGAAGGCAATGATGATTTCGTTGTCTATAGTGATGCATCTGGTACTGGCTTAGGATGTGTTCTTATGCAAAGGGGAAAAGTGATTGCCTACGCTTCAAGGTAATTAAAAGACTACGAGAAAAGTGCACCGACTCATGATCTTGAGTTGGCTGCAGTTACCTTTGCTCTGAAAATCTGGCGACATTATCTTTATGGGACTCGGTGTCAGCTCTACATCGATCACAAGAGTCTTAAACATCTCTTTACTCAAAAGGATCTAAATATGAAACAGCGTCGGTCCTTGGAGCTTATCAAGGACTATGATTGCGAGATCCTATATCATCCCGGCAAAGCTAATGTTCTCGCGGATGCTTTGAGTAGAAAAGTTTATCCAGAAAAGTGCTGCTATGCCCTAACTCCGGTTATATTCTCTTCTGATCTTATTGAAGACATCCGAGTTGCTCAAGCTGAACCACTGAAAGAAGAGAATATCAGTTCTGAAGATCTTAAAGGGCAGTTACAATTTCTAACTCTGAATCATTTGGGACTTCATTGTCTCAAGGGAAACCGAATCTGGATCCCTAAGTATGGTTCAATCCGTAGCACTCTTCTATCTGAAGCTCACAAGTCCAAATTATCTGTTCATCCTGGCAGCTCAAAGATGTACTTCGATCTGAAAGCTGATTATTGGTGGCCAGGAATGAAGAAAGACATCGGTTTATATGTTGAAAGCTGCAGAATCTGTCAAATGGTTAAGGCAGAACATCAGAAACCCTTCGAGGATATGCAACCACTGCCAGTTCCTGAGTGGAAGTGGGAGCATATAACAATGGACTTCATTACGAAGTTGCCTAAAACCAAGAGACAGTACGACTCTATCTGGGTGGTCGTGGATCATTTAACAAAGTCAGCTCACTTCATACCGATGAAAGAGACATATTCTCTCGATAAACTGGCACAGATGTACATTACCGAGATCATCTCTCGTCATGGTGTGCCGAAATCTATTGTCTCTGATCGTGATAGTCGTTTCACTTCAAAGTTTTGGAAAGCGCTGCAAGAAGGGATGGGTACTCGAATTTCTATGAGTACAGCTTATCACCCAAGTGCAGATGGCCAAAGTGAACGTACTATCTTAACTCTTGAAGATATGCTTCGTGCCTCTGTTCTTGATCTAGGTGGTAACTGGGATGACCACTTGCCTCTGGTCGAATTCTCGTATAACAACAGTTATCATTCAACAATCAAGATGGCTCCTTTTGAAGCTTTGTACGGTCGAAAATGCAGAACTCCCACCTGTTGGCGCGAAACAGGTGAATCGCCTATAGCGGGTCCTGCCCTTCTACAGTTGACACACGAGAAGATTCAACTTGTTAGAAGGAATATACTTGAAGCTCAAAGCAGGCAGAAGTCTTACTATGACAATCGACACAGATCTATCAGTTTTGCGGTTAACGATTGGGTGATGCTGAAAGTATCTCCAATGAAGAATGTGGTAAGATTCATAAAGAGAAATAAACTAGCTCCGAGATTCATCGGTCCGTTCAAGATTGTCGAAAAGATAGGAAATCAATCTTATCGTCTTGAACTGCCAGCGGACTTATCTGGAATACATCATGTATTCCATGTTAGTCACTTGAGAAAGAGCTTAGCTGATGAAAGAAAAGTGCAGATACCACATGTTAACCTGCAAATTGATGAGAAGCTTCGAGTAGTTGAAGAACCGGAATGTATTTTGGATTCAAAGACCAAAAAGCTTCGGAATAAAGAAATACAGATGGTGCTCGTTCAGTGGAAACACCACAAGGGTTCGCATCAGTCTTGGGAATCAAGAGATGTAATGAAAGCTACATATCCAAGTCTGTTCGAACATAGCTAACTTCAAGGACGAAGTTTGTGCGTGGTGGAGCCCATTCTGTAACAACCTAGCTTTTAACCGAACTGTTAATTTCTGTGTTTGACTTAAATAATGTAATTTTAATTACATTATTTTTATTGTAATTTAATTAAATATTGAAATTATTTAATTAAGTTAAATATTATAAATTATAGTAACATACTTGACACGAATAAAAGATTAGAAATTTAACCGTTTATGTAATTTATTTAAAAGTAATGAGAAATATATAATTTAAAGTTAAATTATATATTATGTTAAATTATAAAATCTAAATACTAAAAGAAAGAGATAAAACAAAGTTTGGTACCCAAAATGAGAATTTTAGAAACTTAAAGAATTATATAAACTCAAAAATGAGTTTTAGTACTCATTTCACCAAATTAAAGTTCTGTGCTCTCCTGCTCTTATCTTCTAACCTACGGTTCATCATCATCATCGTCTGCAACCTTCACCAACAAATCAAAATTGTTACAATAAGATTTGAAGCAAACATCAAGCAACACAAATCTTGCAAATAATCAAGGTAATCTATTACTTAAATGCATCCTTGAAAATGATTTGATGTCCACGATTTTATGGGTTTTTATGAACACAAATTGGGTTTTAATCATAAATACAAAAGTCTGTGTATTTGGTTCTTCATTTAGAAGCATCCTTCATCCTTTAAATTTTATAAAAAAATTCATGTTGAAACAAAGTGAAATCAAAAGAAAAAGGAGTTGTGCTTGTGTATGTGTGTTTGCATGTAAACAAACGGGTTTCGGTAAATCGCGAAACTACAAAGAAAAACGAGCAGAGTGAGCTTGTGTGTGTTGCATGACTACCGAAATCCACAAAATACCGAGACCCATATGTGATGAACCGAAGAATACTGAAACCCTTTAAAGGTTTCGGTATTATATCGAAACCACCCCGGTCATGAAACAACCTACCGAGACCATTTTGTATACCGAAACCTCTAAGGTTTCGGTGATGTACCGAAACCCACCTAAGCAAAGCACCGAAACATATATATATAATATATATAGAAACCATAATCTACCGAGACTATATATGTAAATACCGAAACACACACACTCTACTGAAACCTATACCGAAACTTACAAAGTTTCGGTAATATACCGAAAACAATAAGAGTACCGAAACTATGTACCATTATCGAAATAGTGCAGTAATAATCATTTCTTTCAATTATATATATATAAACTAATTGGATGGTGTGTGAAGGATGTTTGACAGCAACTTGTATATATACATATAAATACAAGTACTCGGAAGTGGACATGTGTATATAATACACACACACACACACACACACACACACACACACACACACACACACACACATATATATATATATATATATATATATATATATATATATATATATATATATATATATATATATATATATATATGTGACCATATATATAATTTGATGTCAAAACAAATTATGATTTATAAAGATTAAAATCAATAAAATCTTTAGTTTAAATTTTAAAAGGAGATATTATGATATAAATATGACAAAAGTCACACATGTCCATGAAAATGGACATAAAAGTTTATAAGTTATCAGAATCAGATCAATTAAAGTTTAAAACTAACGTTCTTGCAAATGATAAATTTTGGGCAGGTTCAGTTAAATTCTGAACATAGATTTAAAGAATTAAAGAGATTGACAGGGGGTCAAAGACTTGAAAAGAAAAGCCAGAGTCTGATTAAAGATAAAATCCTGAGATAACTCAGGTGGTAGATTTTTATATCTGTTTGACAAAGACCCCAGACCAGTGAGTTATAGATATTCAGATTTAACATGTTGACTTTCCGGTTGAGATATATTGTTGATGTTAGATTTATTGACATTCATTGTATCAGCTGGATTGAAACCTGTGCACACCATGGTTCGGTGTTGCCCAGTGGATCATGATAGCTATTTGATTATCATTTCATATTGCATTTAAGACTTCTTCAGATATTGCTTTATGATTCATTGCTATCATGACTTCTATGACTTAAGCTTTCACTATTGATCAGACACTTGATAGATTTATTCAGCTTGATTAGCCTTGATGGTCTATTGTTCTAGACCTGGCTATTTCACCAGTTCTTATGGACTTGGTAATGACCTCCGATGTTCCGCCATATTGACTTACTGGTAGCTAGCCCAGTATGTGGCTGATCCCCACGATTTAAGCGTGAGTGTGGCCTGAACATCATTCGATTCTATGAATTCTATATCTCAATCATGAGGGCTGTAGCGGCAGCCAAGACATATCACGCTAGACTAAAGATCCGCTTGACAATGCATGTTGATTTGAAAATCTATATACTCACTAAACATTGCTTACAGTTGCTACTTTACAATTTTTACAGGAAGAGATAAAGGAAAATCACCTGCTGGGCCTAGTTCTTAGGTCATTCAAGATCCAACTTTTGAAGCTTTCATAGACCACTACTCAACGAACCCTTCGGTACTGATTGGAAGATGACAATTGTGGTGGTTTTGGGTAGACTTGATATTATTTTATGATGTAATGTATTAGATTAGATGGTACCCTTTATAAGTTTAATTTGAAAATTGTAATCTATATTAAACTTAATTCTAATATGTTTGTATTTGTAATTTATAATTCCGCAATTAATTACCCTATCTTAGTATGATTGATATCGTATTGCATGAATTGGGACCTAGACTCTGAGGACTGCCCCGTAAGGGGGAGGTCTTCACACCAATATTGAATTTAATGAAAATACCGCAAATGTCAAAGGCACTGGTCCTGATTGGTTGTTTGATTTAGATTCACTAACAAATTCTCTGAGCTTTGTTGAGTCTTTTGCAGAATCTGATGAAAACAGGATTGAAGTTGTCAACACAAATTCTCATGCTGGTAGCACAAATGATCAAGCTGTTGGCACAACGTTTCAAACTGCTGCAGATTCAAATAAATGGGATGAGTATACAGTTATACCACTTCTGTCTTGTGACCCTCCAGGGATTCTGAATGATCAACATAATTCAAATACAGACAATGAAGTGCAAATCCCATGTCCTGAGAGAATAGCTCCAACACAAAGGGAAACAGTCCCAGACTCCAGTCAAGCTGTTCCAGAAGCTGAACCATCAACTGGTTCTGATGGAGATGATACAAATCTTGGAACCTCTTTCCAAACAGATAGAGAGCCTAGATTCAGGGTTAACAAGTATCATCCTCTCAATCAAATAATGGGTGATCCACGCACACCTGTGCAAACAAGGACAATGGTTCACAAGGAAACTACTACTGCTGAACCAGTAGTTCCTGAATTTAGTCTAGCTGCATTTGAACATGCCTACTTTATGTCACAACTAGAACCTAAAAAGGCATCAGAAGCTTTGAAAGATTCATCTTGGATTGAGGCAATGCAGGAAGAGCTTCTACAATTCAAAATTCAGAATGTATGGACACTAGTTGATCTTCCAAAAGGCAAGAGAGCCATTGGTACAAGATGGGTGTTCAGAAACAAGAAGGATGAGAGAGGGATAGTCATCAAGAACAAAGCAGGACTAGTAGCACAAGGGTACACTCAAGAGGAGGGAATAGACTATGATGATGTCTTTGCTCTAGTGGCAAGAATTGAAGCTATCAGACTGTTCCTAGCTTATGCAAGCTTCAAAGGGTTCAAAGTGTATCAAATGGATGTGAAGTCTGCTTTTCTGTATGGCACAACTGAAGAAGAGGTCTATGTGTGTCAACCTCGTGGATTTGAGGACTACAAGTATCCAGACAGAGTCTACAAACTAGACAAGGCCCTCTATGGACTCCACTAAGCCCGTAGAGCATGGTATGACACTCTTTCATCATACCTTCTACAGAATGGATTCAAGAGAGGTACTCTGGACAAAACATTATTCACAAAGTCCATCAAATCTGAGATTCTGCTTGTACAGATATATGTTGATGACATCATTTTTGGGTCAACAAATGACAGTCTGTGCAAAGAGTTTGAGGCTTTAATGCATAAAAAGTTTCAAATGAGTTCAATGGGAGAACTCACTTTCTTTCTAGGATTGCAGGTCAAGCAGAAGCCCACAGGACTCTTCATAAGTCAATCAAAGTATGTTAAAGACATACTGGAAAAGTTTGGGTATAAGGATACCAAAGTTGCAAGTACTCCAATGGATCCTCACAAGCAGCTTCATACGGACTAAGATGGAATAGATGTGGACATTCATCTATACAGATCCCTTATTGGATCCCTTATGTATCTAACATCTTCTAGACCTGATATTATGTTTGCTGTTTGTGTTTGTGGCAGGTATCAATGTTCTCCAAAGGACTCCCATCTGGTTGCTGTTAAGAGAATTTTTAGATATCTCAAAGGCCAACAACATTTGGGCCTCTGGTATCCTAAAGATTCTCCTCTTGAATTAACAGCCTATTCTGACAGTGATTATGGAGGATGCAACATTGACAGAAAATCCACAACTGGTGGATGTCAATATCTGGGAGCAAGATTGGTCTCTTGGCAGTGCAAGAAGCAAACAACTGTCTCCACTTCATCTACTGAAGCAGAATATGTAGCAGCTGCAAGTTGCTGCTCCCAAGTGATGTGGATTCAGAATCAACTGAGAGACTATGGTATGAATTTCCTATCCACTCCCATTTACATTGACAACTCAAGTGCAATTAGCATTGTATAAAATCCAGTGAAATTTCCCAAAACCAAGCATATAGACATTAGATTTCATTTTATAAGGGACTGTAATGAGAAGAAATTAATCCAAGTTACCAAAATTCATACTGATGATCAGTTAGCTGATCTATTTACAAAACCATTTGATGTAGGAAGATTCACCTTCCTAGTATCAAATATTGGCATGGTTAATATTCTTTACTCTCTCTTATTTTATTAAAATTATATCTATTACATATGCTTGATTAAGGGGGAGTCACTGTTTCATTAGCTGTTGCTTAATTTTCAACTAACAGCTTGAGTATTTTCTCAAGCTGCTAGTTCATTTCCTCGGACTGTTAGTTGTTTTCATTTGATCTGTCAAAGTGTGCAGGGTAATCTGGTAATTTCCATCAGTGTGTGCGCGGGTTTAGATATTTTCAAAACCTTTAAAAGGTTCCAGTTTCGTTCTATTGTAACTACCAGTTGCAAAATATCTTCCACAACCTTTCTTCGATTCTCTGAGTAATTCCCACGCACATCACTGAAACCCTAAGTCATCGATCATCAATGGAGTTTGTCAAAGAACACAACTGCCTACCCTACTCTCTCAAACACGCTGATCTTGAACCATTCCACGACATGATGGACTTCCTTCGAAGTTCCCATATCCATCATGCCCTCAATATCAATCCCACCATCTACATCTCTCATATTGAACAGTTCTGGAAACATGCCTCCCTCAAAACCGCTAATGGAGTCACATCTTTGACATCCAAAATTGATGGCAACACAGTTTCTATCACTGAGGAGATCATTCGCCAACATCTGCATCTTCAAGATGCCTCAGGTATAACAGACCTATCCCTTACTGCCTTACATAATGATCTTCATACTATTGGATATAGGGGACCTGCTGAATCTTATACTTTCTTTAAATCTAATTTTGCCCCTAAGTGGAAGTATCTTGTACATATTATTCAGCAGTGTATAAGTCCAAAAAGAACTGGTTGGTCAGAATTTTCATCAAATATAGCCACTGCCTTAGTGTGTTTATCAACGGGCCAACAGTTCAATTTTTCTAATATGATTTTTCAGGGTATGCTAAGGCATCATGCCCTAAAACATTGGAAATTTTTGATGTATCCTAGATTTTTGGCTGAAATTATTGCAAGAACTTGCAGTAATTTCAATGTACATAAAAGGATTCATGTTTCCCATAGGCACTCTTTACCATCAATAAAACGTCTTCTAAAAACAAGTGCCAATGTTTTGTTTGTTGTTGTCCCATTGCCTTCTGCAATGATGGGCATCATTCCAAGAAACAGAGGAGAGGGTCCTGAGCAGGCTCAGCCTAACATTACTGCTTCACCCCCAGGACCCCAACCCACTCCTCATGATACTCAAATGCCTTCTGTTCCTATTGTTAAACCCACATCCCCACTCATATTATACAAAAGAAAAAGAGGTTCAGGAGCTCCTTCCTGCTCAGCCCTCATACAAGAGCCAAATATCCCTGTGCAGGAGGACACTTCTGCACAGAATACCCAAAGGGCACCCATTGAGGACACTCCTAACCTCAATTTGGAGGTGGACATTCCAATAGAGGATGTCCATATGGGTTCTGTGGCTGACACTACTATTGCTTCTGCACAAGAGGCACAGGACAGTGTCAACATCATTAAGACCACATCCATGACAACAGAAGGTGTGCAAGCACCATCTGGAAGTCCCCAGTACCAAGAACAGAGGGGCCTAGAGGTTTCTGCTTCTAGAATTTCTGCCAGTGATAGATCACAAGCACCACATTCGTTTGCTGATCTTGAGGCTAGTCTGCAACTTATGCTATTGACGGATCCTCAGCTGCAACCTGTTGTAGCAATGTTGGAATACTATGAGTCCATCATTGCTGCACAGGGAGCACAAATCATTGCACTCAGACAGATAGAAGCTGCTCAAAATCAGAGAATGGATTATCTCCATAAGGGGTTCACCATCTGTGGAAATAAGATCATTAAATTAGGGCAACTGATTCGAACCCACTTGGTAAAGGTTGTAGGTCCTCCTGACCAAACCAATGCATCCAAAAAGGGGGAGAATCAGGAGATCCCTCCATCAGTCCAAGCAGCTCCAACAGTCCAAGGTTCTAGGCTAGCAGTCCCTATAGCTGATCAAGTTGTTAGCCTAGAAACTCAAGCTGCTCCTACAAGGACAACTGGAGTTGTTATCAGAGAAGGAACTCAGGCTCCCATCAGTACAGTCGAAGCTACATCGTCTGCTACAAAGGATAAGGGCAAGGGCATTCTCATTGACTCTCCAAAGCATAAATTTTCATCTAGAGAAGCCCAAATTGCCTATGATGCTGAAATTGCCAGAAAGATAGCAGAAGAACAAGATCAGACATTAGACCAGATAACCCATCTCCCATTGCAAGATGATGAAACCTTAGGTGATTACCTAAGAGGGTTTGTGGTCAAGCAAAATGAAAAGAAAAGGAAAATGCCATCAGGGCATTCAAAGGCTGAGCATAGAAAGTTCTTAATCAATTTTGCCTTTTCAGCTGGTATCCCAAAGAAGATGGCTCAGTCCATGAGCACAGAAAGGCTGCAAGACATCCATGACAAAGAGATGGAAAAACGTAAGGTAGCCAAAGTCTCCCAAGAAGTCCAAAGTCAACAAGAATCAGTTCAAGCTGGTATAAGTAAGGCTCAAGCTGCTGGTGTGAGTGACCCTGCTCCTTCTGTTCAAGCTGCTGCTTCTAATCCTCAATCAGATACAATTTCACAGGCAAAGCTTGATCAGGTTAAAAGGATATTGTTTGAACAACAGCTTCAGAAAGTGATGGATATTGAGAAGTCCTTAAACCAACATGACTTCACAAAACCTCTTATTAATTACTGGTATGCTAAGCCAATGGACAACATTGACTTAAGATATCAATTTATAGTAAGAAGAGAGTCTGGTCTTGAGGAAGAGTATAAAAGCTTAATGCATATAGTCCAAGGGATGACCAGAGATGAGCTCACAAGAATGCACCATGTTGGGTCGGTTACCCAAGTCAGATCCTCTCTTCCACAAGTCAAGCAAGCTATCAAAGATCTGAAGAGCATTTTTGATCCTGAGTCCATAAGGAAAGATATAGAAGATGCCAAGGAGATGAAGATTGCACAAGTTGATCTGTTTGTCAAATCAAAGGCTTACAGACTCAAATTTTGCAAATGGATTCGGTATGTACTTCAATTTTGAATTTCTTGATCTTCCAAAGGCTTTGTTACTTCAGATGAGGTCAGTAAGAATATACTGTGATAGAGAAGATCAGAAGAAAGAATTTTTGAAGGCAATAAATCAGAAACTTGCACAGTTGTAAGTTTTTGGAAGCCTTCGTTTGTAAATAACAGTTTTACTTTGTTTTATTTCCTTATTTGTATAGAACTTAAAGTCTTGTGCAAAGAATTTAAGTTAGGGGAGATTGTTGGGAAATATTCTAAGTAGTTCAAGCTGTTGGTTGGATTTCTCAAACTATTAGTAGATTTTCTGTGTAAGTACAAAGTTCATGCTGTTAGTTTAAGAAGTTCGAGCTGCCAGTGTAAAAGTTCAAGCTGCTAGAGTAAAATCACTCAAGCTGCTCTGTTCAAGCTGCTTAGTGATTCAAGCTGCTCAACAGTTTCATAAACAGAAAGTGCTGATAATCAGGAAGAGATATTTACACGAAGATTCTAGCATATCTACTATCAGAGAAGTCAGAGTCCTTCAAGGAAACAAATCAGAAAGCATTATAAATACATAGAATAGGTTTTTCTATTGTAACAAGTGTCTGCACGTTCAAGTTTGTAACTGCTTTTTGTTTAAGTTTTCATAAGCCTCTAAGGTTGTAAAACCCTAAGAACAATTTGTGTTCTTCGTCTAATCAAACAGATTAGAGGTGATTGTAATCATTGAGTTCAACAATACAAGCAATTTTGTTTATTCAATTATATTTATCTGCTATTGATTCTGAAAGTTTTTCTTAAAAAAACAATTAAGTGTTATTCTGCAAACTTCTTAATTGGACTTTGATTCAATATAAGATTATTGGTTTATATACTCTGATCAAATCAAATCAGTTAATCTTAGGTAGTTACATTTTGATTATGACAAGAAGCCTTCAGCAGCTTAGAGAACTGGAATCCCACAATGATGTACAAGGTACAAAACTTTTTGGCTTACAGTTCCGATGAAAAAGTAAAAATGTTTGAATACATCCTTGTTGATTTAAAAGCTGCTGTTGAGAAGCAAAATGTCTTACTGTCTGAAATCTCTAAGCTTAAAAATGATCTTTACATAAAATCTTGTAAACTGGACAGTTTTAAAAGATAGTTGACTCTTGGTGCCAATCTGCACAAAAAGTCAGCCATTGCATTAGTTAACAGATCCCTGCACAGATCCAAGCCTATCTTGGAGGGGATCTTGACAAAGCAGCTTCTATTGTTAAGATAAAATAATCTGAAAGATGACTTATCCACTCTTGGTGAGCTTCCTAACACTTTCATTCAAAAAGTAAATGGTAAGCTGGTCTCAACAAACAGGTTTGCCAGGCCTCAAAATACTGACAGCTTGTGTGAAAAAGCTCCAAAAGTTGATGATGGAATGTGTTCTCCATCAAATCAGCCTGCTAAGTGCTCTGCTGGTTCACACAAGCAAAAGAAAGGAAAACAAGCTCAAACTGCAGTTGTGGACTCTAAATCTGTTGATAAAACAGGCTCTGGGTCTAAAGCTAATGGTAAGAGACTTGTCAATCCTTTTGATGCTAACCATTTTGAGAAAAACTTTTCAAAAGGTAAGCAGCCTGCTTTCAACAGGGGTAAGTCTCATGTTGAAAGCAAATCTGCTGTGGTTTCAAATAAGTCTTTAAATCATGGTGGAAAATTGGTTATAAATGAAGGTAAGTCTTTCAAAACCAAAAGCAGTGATTATGTTGATAGGCAGCATCAATAACATCTCAGTAAGGGCAAAGGCAAAGCCATTGCTCAACCTCAGAAACTTGGGAATAAGTTTCCCAAACCTGTGGAAGGTCAAAGGCCGGTCAAACTTCCTGTGTTTGATATCTGTCCTCCTAAAAAGAGGAAAGAAGATACAGGCAAAGCTGTTGCCATTGTGCCTTCCACCCAAGCTGTTGATTCATCAAAAAAGAGTAATAAGTTTGCTAAACCTGCTGATAAAATCAACAAAAATAATTCAGAATATGTTTCTGGAAGTTCTTTTTTCAAAAAGGCTAAAAAGAGAAAATGCTATAAGTGTGGAATGAAGACACATATGGCCAAAGACTAACCTGAAACTAAGGACATGAGGCATGTTGACTCTGCTAGTTCCATCATTGCAAAACAAGCAGTGTTGGAAGTAACATAGTCAATGAGGATAGTATCCAAGCTGATACTATCCAAATAGGGAATATTAGTGTAGATATCACTGGTCCATCAACAAATGTTGATGAAGTCGGAGAACTCATCCCTATGATGAGTTCCTCTAAAAATAACTAATATTTTCCCTTGACACTTTGCAGGAAAAACAACCATCCCGGGTTTGGTACTTGGACAGTGGCTGCTCAGGACACATGACAGGTTGTAAGGATCTGCTGAGTGATCTCAGGCCTGAAAAAGTGCCAAAAGTCACATTTGGTGACAATGTACAAGGATCCACTGAAGGATATGGAACTCTTAAAGCTGGTGCTGCAGTGTTCAAAAGAGTAGCCTATGTGTTTGGGCTGAAACATAATCTTGTTAGCATAAGTCAACTATGTGTTGCTGGCTACAAGGTTAACTTTGATGAGCACCTGGGTTACATATTGGATTCCTAAGGCAAAGTTTTGTTGTGTGCACAATGAAAGAAAGGTGTATATGTTGTGGACATGAAATCTGTTGATCCAACAACTGAAACCTGATTTCTCTCAAGAAGCAATGCAGACTTGAATTGGTTATGGCACGTAAGGCTATCACACCTGAACTTCAAGAATATCAACAAACTCTGTAAGAAAGAGTTGGTAACAGGTTTGCCTTCTATAACCTTTGTTAAGGATAAACTCTGCACGGCTTGTGAGAAAGGCAAGTAGAGAAAATCATCTTTTAAATCCAAGCATAATTTTTCTTTTGATACTCCTCTCTTCTAAATCCACGTTGACTTGTTTGGACCAGTCAGTGTCCCAAGTCTAGGAGGAAGAAGATACACTCTAGTAATGGTTGATGAGTTCTGCAGATTTACATGGGTGATCTTTCTGAAGAGCAAAGGAGAGGTTGCTAGAGAAATCATTGGATTTATCAAGAAGATCGAAATGTTGAACTCTGCTCAAGTGAAGCAGCTTAGAAGTGATCATGGTACTGAATTCAAAAATAGTATTCTTGAGGACTTCTGTGAAGAAAGAGGGATCTCACAGAACTTTTCAGCAGTAAGAACTCCTCAACAAAATGGAGTTGCTGAAAGGAGAAATAGAACCCTCATTGAAGCTGCTAGAACCATGCTGTGTGCATCTGGTTTACCTTCATCATTCTGGGCTGAAGCTGTCAACACTGCTTGCTTCACCCAAAATAGATCCATAGTGGTGAAAAGGTTCAACAAGACTTCCAATGAGCTGCTCAAAGGGAGAAGGCCAAACATTAGCTACTTCCATGTGTTTGGATGTCCATGCTTCATTCTGAATCAAATGGACCAACTGGCAAAGTTTGAACCCAAAGCTGATGAAGGTGTGTTTGTTGGATATTCTGCTATCTCTAAAGCCTATAGAGTATACAACAACAAGAGAAAGGTGATAGATGAATCTATCAATGTCACATTTGAAGAGTCCAGGAGTGCCTCTATCAAAGCTGTTCCTGAATCAGTCTCAGGAGAATTCAGTTTTGATGATCTTATGCACTCCAACAGTGAAGAAAAGGACTCAAAAGCTTCCACTACACCCAAGGTGGAACCTGCTAATCATGATGAGCATGATGATGATTTTGTTGATACACCCTGTGTGAATAAGTGTACTGACTTGGTTACAACCTCATGTCCTGAACCAATCAATGCTGATTTTCCTGGATCCTCTGCTGATGTTTTCAACAATGGAGAGTCATGCTCAAAAAGTGAACATGCTCAAGATATCAGTGTGTCTGATAGTCTTGAGACCTTCTCAACAGGACCTGTTGAAGATGCAAATAACTCAGGAGAATCCTCATTGAAGCAATATCCTAAGTGGATCAGGTGTCACCCAAATAATCAAATAATTGGTGACATCAGCAATGGGGTACAAACAAGATGGGACAGCTTAGGGAACTTTTGTATGTTTTCTAGCTTTGTGTCCCTGATGGAGCCAAAGAAAGTGGATGAAGCACTTAATGATGCCAATTGGATCACTGCCATGCATGAAGAACTCAATTAGTTTGAGAGAAACAATGTATGGAAGCTGGTCCCTGCTCCTAAAGGAAAAACTATAACTGGCACCAAATGGGTTTTCAGGAACAAGATGGATGAGCAAGGTCATGTCATTAGAAATAAGGTAAGACTAGTTGCTCAAGGCTACAGACAGGAGGAAGGCATTGACTATGATGAAACATTTGCTCTTTTGGCCAGGTTAGAGGCAATTAGTTTGTTTCTAGCCTACGCTGCTCATAAGAGCATTAAGGTATTTCAAATGGATGTGAAGAGTGCATTTTTGAATGGTAAGCTGCATGAATTAATCTATGTCAAGCAGCCTCCAGGTTTTGAAAATGAACATCATCCAGGTTTTGTCTATAAGTTGGACAAAGCCCTCTATGGTCTAAAACAAGTCCCTTGAGCCTGGTGTGACACTCTTACTGATTTCCTTATGAGCAATGGTTAGTCCAGAGGTAAAGTGGATACCACACTGTTCATAAAGAAGGTGAAGTCTGATATTATGCTTGTTCAAATTTATGTGGATGACATAATATTTGATTCTACTAATGAGCAGTTATGCAAGAACTTTTCACTACTCATGAAATCAAAATATGAAATGAGTATGATGGGAGAACTTACTTTCTTTTTAGGATTACAGGTTAAACAAACCTCAAATGGAATCTTTATAAATCAAAGAAAGTATACTTTAGATCTTTTGAAAAAGTTTAAATTTGATCAATGTTCTCC
The DNA here is from genome assembly GCA_020465985.1 of Centrapalus pauciflorus. Classification (NCBI taxonomy): domain Eukaryota; kingdom Viridiplantae; phylum Streptophyta; class Magnoliopsida; order Asterales; family Asteraceae; genus Centrapalus; species Centrapalus pauciflorus. Next base: position 4,791 of record JAANYP010002416.1, on the reverse strand, counting down.
TATCAAAACCCCAATGGCAACCAATGTAAAGTTGGATGCAGATGCCAGTGGCAAAGGTGTTTCAGTAACAGCTTACAGAGGCATGATTGGGAGCTTGCTGTATTTAACTGCTAGTAGACGTGATATTATGTTTGCTACCTGTTTATGTGCTAGATTTCAAGCTGATCCTAAAGAATCACATCTAGCTGCTGTAAAAATAACCTTCAGATACCTTAAGGGTACACCAGGTTTGGGTCTTTGATATCCCAATGACTCAAGCCTTGAGCTAACTGGATATTCAGATTCTGATTTTGCAGGCTGCAGGCTAGACAGAAAAAGCACAACAGGTGGATGTCAACTCCTTGGTGGTAAGTTGATAAGTTGGTGTAGCAAGAAGCAGAATTCAGTTTCTACTTCTACTGCTGAAGCTGAGTATATTGCTGCTAGAAGCTGCTGTGGGCAGATTCTGTGGATGCAGCATCAGCTTGAAGACTATGGACTTGTATACAGGAAGACTCCTATTCTTTGTGATAATACAAGTGCTATAGCTATCTCCAACAATCTAGTGTTTCACTCCAGAACAAAGCATATAGAGGTCAGACATCATTTCATCAGGGATCACATTCAGAAAGGTAATGTGGAGGTAATTTTTATTTCCACCGATGAACAGCTTGCAGACATTTTCACCAAACCTCTTGATGAAAAGAGGTTTAATTATCTGGTAAGCAAGTTGGGCATGTTAAACAAAAGTGACTAAGTGTCCAAAATGTTCTATGTTATTATATGTCTCACACTGCTCAAGTGTCTTAGAACAGCTTAGACAGAACAGGTTATGCATGTTCTATACTTAGCCATTTTCTGCAAAACTTGAACAGCTTGAGCATATAACAGGTTTGACAATAACAACTTTATGTCAAACCAGGTCTGATGATCAAACCTCCACCCTGCTCACTCCCTCAATCTATCATACAAGACATTGTCTTGTAACCTGATCAGCTATTGAACACAACCTGTTCTTACATAGCTGAACAGGTTGAAGGAACAACTTGAAGAGTTCACAGCTTGTGATGACCCTGCTCATCACAGGTTTGACCAACAGCTTAGACCATCAGTTTTAATTACCTTTCTTCACAATTAAGTTACTTAATTTTTGTTTTTATTTAACTCAATTACTGCGGATAACGTGTGTTTACGTGTGTTAGTGATTAAAAGAGGCTCAAGTGGTCTGACAACTGTTCTAACATGGACAACCGTTCCGTTTTCCGTTAACGAACATTTCAAATCAACCGCCCAAACTTTTCTCTCTCATACCCACTCACATTCAAATCATATAAATACCCCCTACTGTTTCATCTTCATCTTCCTTACTGCTTCCATAACTTCCAAAGAACCCTAAAACATCGACTAAGTTTCCTGTGCTAATACTTCAAACCACATTCCAAATGGCTGACCAGAACAACCCCTTTCTACCAGTGTTTGTTGGTACTGATGTTCAGAAACATTCATCTGTCACCACAATGCTAACCCTGAAACCCACCAACTACCTTGCAAATCTAACCATCCCCAAAAATTATGTGGGGAAAGGCTATGAAGATATGGTGGAATTTCTGAAAGTTCACCCCCTGAACTACGCAATGACTGCCACTCCTGGTGTCCTTTACCAGGAGATGGTGTATGAGTTCTGGTACACCTGTGCCTACAACCCAGAGACGAAAGTCATAAGGGGAACAATACTCAAAGGGACTCAGACCATTGAGATCACTACTCGTCTGATCAGGGAAGCTCTTCGTCTCCCTGTGGCTGAAACCTATGATCAGCCACAGCCTGAAGATGAACAGATGAGAAATCTGCTACACTTCTGTGGTGTAGCAGAACCCAAAGTTGGAGCTACTCTGTTTAGGACGGATTTTTCTCCCACCTACAGTTTCTTATTTGACTCAGTGGTAATGTGCTTCAGCAGCAAAGTTGGCTCATTCGACCAACTCAGTCGTGATGAGATTCCAATAGTCCTACAGCTTGTGGATGGGACTACAATCAACATGGCCAGATGGATTTTCATGAACCTGAGAAACCCGGTGCAGCAGGAAACACGTCCAACTGCTATTCGATATCCCAGGTTCTTAAGTTTTATTTTCAAGCATATCTGTGGTGAACAACTATATAACTCTCAACCTCTACTTCGTACTGCTGCATTCCCTGTTATAGGGAATAGAGTTTTCTATACTCCTGTTCTCTCAAATAAACCTCCTCTGTCAACACCAATGAGGAGGGTGCTAGGATTGGTGGAAGAACCCTCTAATGTGAGGGGGAGAAAACCTCTTCTCCTAAGGAGAAATCAGCATCTACTGGTCAACCAGCAGGTGCATCTGTAACAGGTCCAGGTCCATTTGAAGGTGCCTCTCATCAAACTGAAACTGCTTAGCCTACTCAGGCTGGATCTCCAAACCCTACACAATCTAAGGGGGAGGAATCCATTCCTAAGGACAGGCCAAGCGACAAAAGGAGGCATCTAATTCTGGAAGAAGAAAAAGAAGAAGAGGAAGATATTCCTGAAGCTGTTCCCATTAAAACAGCTAAAGGAAAAGAAAAAGCATTTGCTGACCCTGATCACCAGAAAGCAGCAGAGCTAAAATTTGACAGAGCAAGGGCTAAGGAAATGGGTCTTCTTATGGACAAATATTATGAGTTCAGAGATGAACAGCTCAAAGCCCTGGAAACACTGAGAAAAGAAGAAGCCTCTGCCAAAGCAGCCAGATCCTTCACTCAAAGAGGCAAGCAAAATCAAAATGCCCTCTTTGGATGTGCAAAGGAAACTGCTTGAAGCTGCTAAGGAGTCAGCAACTGAAAAGGAAGGTGGTAAGGAACAAGGTGCTCAGGTCTCTGTGACCAAATCCAAGCAAGCATCTTCTGCAAGGGCCCAGTTCGACTTTGACAACTTGGCAAGGAAGAAGTTCTTTAATATTGCTGATAGAAGACTTGCCAAGGAATCTATTGTCAAAGCTATTTCCATATCAGTGGAAATTGCAAATAACCAGAATGGGTGCAACAAGCCCAGAACTGGAGACTTATGACTACACTGATGTTGCACAAATGGGGTACAGGGAATGGAGAGAGTATCAGGGCATATGTCAAGAAGCTGATGGAGAGAGTGAAAGACCTTGGCCTGATCTCAAAAGAAGTAAGTGAGGGTGTCTCTGTGACTTAACCCAAAATAAATGCCAAGAGGAACATAAAGGATTCTAAGCTGGAGGAACTCCTGATCTTGATTGAACAAGGTGATTATGCTGTAGAGATCAAAGGAGTTGACCACAGCCTGCCAAAGGAGTCGAATTTTAAGAAGGCAAGGTGATTGAAGAAACTGAGTTGGGGGCTTATTTTGTAGATCCTTAACACAGAAGAAGTGCTTTCAAAGAGCATCAGACCTATACAAAGATGGTCTCAAACAGCTTGTAGCATTCAGACTTGCAAACTCCTTCAGGCAATCCAACAAGTGGAGAGCAGCCATCTGGGACCAGCTCAGAGGCTTTTATGAGAGAGGGGAGCTTCAACATCCCAATTTTATGTTTCTCAGAGTTGAAATTCAAGATCTAGAGGAAACTAGGGATAAGATTGAGAAAATGTTTGGAGGACCTCCACCACTGTCCTGAAGTCCATCTACTGTCTGAGTAGGTGAAGAATGGAAGCTGTCCATCTGTTGGACAGGCTTGCCATTATTTTCTCCCATCATCAACAGTCTAAATTGTTTAGTTTTTATGTACATTAGTTGTACCTGGTTACATTACTTGTAACCTTTCTTGTCACATTAGTTGTTGTTAGGCACAAAAAGGCCTCAGTCAAACCTGTTCTACATCTGAGGGGGAGATTTATAATCAAACCTGTTGATGCATTTGAAGGTTGAATTTAAGGCCTGTTATATGTCTTATTGAAACCTGAAAATGATTTGCAATATCAGTCTAAAGCTGTTCTATATGTTGCATGTGTTGCAACTAAGACAGTTTGTCCAAGCTGCTCTGTCTGCTGAACAGGCTGGACATAAACTGTCTACGCTGCTCTACACTGGTGAGCAGCTTGGGCACTTTTAAAGTGTTCTGTTCTTTGTGAACAGAACCTGTTCTTTGTCAACAGGCTAAACACTTTATGGAATACGTTTCCAAGTCATCATGTATCGTTTTTGACTGCAAGATCAGTTTACAAAGTCGAAGACAAAGTGGAAAACAGAACTGCTCAGCCTGCCCAAGCTGTTCTGTAACATGAAGACAAAAGGTTATTTGAAAAAGGGTGACAGACCTTTTTCTTATATCAAAATAGGCCTTTACAAGGAAGAAAGACGCAAAGTTGACATTACTAAATTAGTTAAAGGCAATGCAACAGTAGACAAAGTAAAAAGACAAAAGTTCTGCACATGTGAAGTCAAGTCTGTTTTTCAGAAAAGTGCAGAAAAGGTTATGTTGTCTTTTCAACAAGACTTCTCCTTTTTCATTCCGTCCAATGAAGATGTTTCTCTTAGATCCTCTGAGTGAGTATAAAAGGAAGCTTCTAAGGTCAGAAAGAAGTGTGAAGAAAGCTAAGTGCTGAAACCAAGAGTGAACGTGCAAGTGTGATTTTCATGCATGCAAGCCTTCTGTGTAAATCAGCATCTGTGTGTCTAAGCTGTTTTACATAAGCTGTTCCCTTAAGTCTTGTAAACACAGTGAGTGCTTCTTAGTGAGTGTATTCATTGTATTCTAGTTTGAGTTTGTCTTAGACTAGTGAACATACTGTTGTATCTGTCATCTCAGCTTGAACTATTCCGCATTCAAGCTTGTTTGTAAT